>JAXCGZ010020759.1:365000-390665 GCA_037179515.1 Halocaridina rubra
TTAGAATAAAAGTGACAACGAACACGATCATTATATTGAAAAGAAGCAAATATGTCACCTTAGCCACTACTTCTCCTGTTATTTTAAAAAAAATAAGCCCCACTAGTAAGTTGTGTAATCAACCATATAATCTATAAAATTATTATTATTATTATTATTATTATTATTATTATTATTATTATTATTATTATTATTATTATTATTATTATTATTATTGCTGGCTAGTACAGTGGTAACACACTGGCTTCACATTCACGAGGTCGAAAGATCGGTTCCCGTCCAAGACCGAGAGTTTAAGCTGTTTACTGGCAGGAACTGCTGTGGTTGGACTCCACAGTGGGGGGTTGGGGCTTGCCCTGGCTGACGAATACCCATTGTATTGAAATGGAAATAAAGGTTTATTATTATTATTATTATTATTATTATTATTATTATTATTATTATTATTATTATTATTATTATTATTATTATTATTATTATCATGGAAAATAATGCGATTACATTTCCAGTAAAATATATTTTGTTTTTCACTTATTCATTAAATGGAGAATATTGTCGCCAACATTTTGGCAAAATGATCTGAAAACCGCCGTCTCCAAAGATAGATCCATATCTTTCAACAGCTGTCATCTATATATTGATATTATTGACTCATTACCACGTTATATATTAATCTTTGATGTGTTGTGGTAATTATGTATTTACAATGTTAAGTTTATGACAAAATTTGAGTAAAAAGAACAAAAGGTGGTCAATTGCTTTAAAAATAATTTACTATGTACCAGTCTTTGGATGATGCTAAGAACGGCCAAAACATCAAAAAAATTTAAAAGTAACTATGCAAAATTCTCCAACATTTTACTGATCTTTCCCAATACTTATGTATTATGGTGCCCATCAAGGATTCCTGAAATCATCTCCCCAAGGCATTTGTCATAGCTTCTCTTCTGGAGGATCTGCTGGTGACACTTTGCAATATACAGTTCAAAATCTAACATTATATTTTTAAGGACTGTAGAGTACAGAATACATACACTAGAAACAGAAAAAAAAATATTAAAAAAGAAAATAAATTTGCAAGACGCACTATTAATTGAAAGAATAATACAATTATATGACTACATTATGCTACACTATTCTTTTCTCATGCTTGATTGAGGATCATCGATGTGAGCAGACTTCTTTCCCAGAACATGGTTAGCGCTCTCTGTGCGGTTTATTTCGTCTCAACGTAGACTTCCCGATAAGCACGTAAAACATTCTTTAGTAGTTGGTCTATCCTGGGGATACTATGATCCATTAACTCGAACACTGCTAGAGTTTTAGTGACTTGCGAAAATGCCTCAGATAAGAAGTTCACTGTGAAATGATCTCTATAGTTCCTCCTCTTCTTTTTTTTAGTCTTCTGTCCTATTTTCATCTTTCTCAACTTATAAAAAAATCGATTGTTCATTTGAAACTTCTTCACTTATCTGGTCAAGCAACTCCACTACATCTTCCACATCACACTCTAAAGCCTGATGTTTTGCTAATTTAGCGATTTTCTTAGCTTTATCTTCCATGTCTCTATCATTGTCAAAAAGAGTAAAAATAATCACGCATATCTTAGGAGGTTTCTTCCAGGTGCCATCAATATGCTAACAAGTGATACGATCCCACGCAGTATCGATGTTCTTTATGCACTGCAAAATATTGTAGTTTTTTCAGAAACATTAGCAATAAGAGTTCTATGTAGGCATCTGTACTGAATATGGTTTGGGCAAATGTAGTTCAGGGATAGTTTGCCTTGAAAACAACGTTTGAGCCTTGATCGATAGGACTGATGAGTGAAATGATATTTTGGGACACAAACACCATTTCCACATTTAGAAGGAGATTTGTTAAATGTGGTGGAGATCCAGGGGCATTATCTAAGAACAGTAAAATCTTGAACAGTATTCCTTTCTCTAAGATTTATTCCCGAATTTGAGGCATAAAACAGTAGAGGAACCATTTTTGAACAGTGCTTGGGTCATCTATGTTCTTGGGTTAGAGCTGTAGGTGACGGAAAGCAAGTGCTTGTTTATATTTGTGTACGCCCTAGGGTTTTAAGACTGGTTTACTAGGAAAGGCTTAAGCTTAAACCAGCCACGTTACTCCCAAGCAGCAAAGATCAGGCTATCCTTAAAAGCCTTAGAGCTAGATATGCTTTTGGCTTCTATGTGAATGTAATTGCGGGTTGACATCTCTTCCCAAAATCAGCTTGTCTCATCCATTTTAAGTATCTGTTCTGCTTGATAACATGTTTCTATAACGAGAGTATCTAGCATATCCGCAAACATTTTAGCTGCTTCCCAGTTCAGATCTCCCTGTCTCCCGAACATTTGGAATCTCATACTTTTTCTTAAACCTTTTGAATCATGCAGAGTTTGCAACAAATTCTGAGTATATGCTTTAATTGCCTAATGCTCCAAATTCCTGAAAATACTTCGAGCCTTTACCTGTATGGCAAAAAGGCTTAGAGGCTCTCTTCTGTACCTGGTCTTCCATCCACACAAGCAGCATCTTCTACATTTCATGAATGGGCTTGGGCCGTTGCTCTGTGATCATAGTCGACTACATGACCTATGAACCATCACAGCTTCAAGTGCGCTCTTTATCTTTCAGGATCGTTAGTACATTAAAGTGTGGTAGCTGGGGATAGAAGCAATAACGTTCACGTAATTTAGTCCTTTGCACTCCTTAATCAATTTCACTTTCATTATCAATATCAATGGGTTTTCTTGCTTTCCTGGCAGATTTATCAACGAAAAAGCTTTATTTTACAGATTCGTGTCCGCCTAATCAAATAGGCTACAACAGCAGATATATATCTGCATATCATAGTCCTGCCAGCATATGTAAGCACATCTCATGCCATTCTTCTATCAACCTGTTACAGTAGGACGTGGAGATTAATATATATATATATATATATATATATATATATATATATATATATATATATATATATATATATATATATATATATATATATATATATATTTATATAATCATATAAGCACATTACATATGTGAAAACATGAATCATTTTTTACCCCAACCGGGACTCGAACCTAGGACTTATGATTACTAAGTCAAGGCGCTACCACTACACCACAGAAGGTTAAAAGGAATCCAACCTTATAGCTTATATCTGCTATACTTAGGAATGAACGCATTCTAACTGAATGCCACTATGTTCATATTACAGATTCCCCAACCTCACCTGTGGCTTCATTTTAGCATTTAATTCAATTCCCAATCTCATTCGGGCCATGAAATAACCAAATAAGCACATTACATATGTGAAAACATGAATCATTTTTTTACCCCGACCAGGACTCGAACCTAGGACTTATGATTACTAAGTCAACGCGCTACCACTACACCACAGAAGGTTAAAAGGAATCCAACCTTATAGCTTATATCTGCTATACTTAGGAATGAACGCATTCTAACTGAATGCCACTATATTCATATTACAGATTCCCCAACCGCACTCGTGGCTTCATTTTAGCATTTAATTCAATTCCCAATCTTATTCGGGCCATGAAATAACCAAATAAGCACATTACATATGTGAAAACATGAATCATATTTTACCCCGACCGGGACTCGAACCTAGGACTTATGATTACTAAGTCAAGGCGCTACCACTACACCACAAAAGGTTAAAAGGAATCCAACCTTATAGCTTATATCTGCTATACTTAGGAATGAATGCATTCTAACTGAATGCCACTAATGTTCATATTACAGATTCCTCAACCTCACTCGTGGCTTCATTTTAGCATTTAATTCAATTCCCAATCTCATTTGGGCCATGAAATAACCAAATAAGCACATTACCTATGTGAAAACATGAATCATTTTTTACCCCAACCGGGACTCGAACCTAGGACTTATGATTACTAAGTCAAGGCGCTACCACTACACCACAGAAGGTTAAAAGGAATCCAACCTTATAGCTTATATCTGCTATACTTAGGAATGAACGCAAGGTCGGGGTAAAAAATTATTCATGCTTTCACATATGTAATGTGCTTATTTGGTTATTTCATTGCCCGAATAAGATTGGGAATTGAATTAAATGCTAAAATGAAGCCACGAGTGAGGTTGGGGAATCTGTAATATGAACATAGTGGCATTCACTTAGAATGCGTTCATTCCTAAGTATAGCAGATATAAGCTATAAGGTTGGATTCCTTTTAACATTCTGTGGTGTAGTGGTAGCGCCTTGACTTAGTAATCATAAGTTCTAGGTTCGAGTCCCGGTCGGGGTAAGAAATGATTCATGTTTTCACATATGTAATGTGCTTATTTGGTTATTTCATGGCCTGAATGAGATTGGGAATTGAATTAAATGCTAAAATGAAGCCACAAGTGAGGTTGGGGAATCTGTAATATGAACATAGTGGCATTCAGTTAGAATGCATTCATTCCTAAGTATAGCAGATATAAGCTATAAGGTTGGATTCCTTTTAACCTTCTGTGGCATAGTGGTAGCGCCTTGACTTAGTAATCATAAGTACTAGGTTCGAGTCCCGGTCGAGGTAAAAAATGATTCATATATATATATATATATATATATATATATATATATATATATATATATATATATATATATATATATATATATATATATATATAATGTTTATTTCAAATAAGTGTGACACCTAGACAGGTAAGAAACCAGCTCTCATCGGGCTAGGCACTAAGAAAACATTGAGACGAAAAAAGTAGAAAATTAAGGGCAAGAGAGAATGATGCACAATAGGAAAAAGACAGGCTGATATATATTCACATTGAATATATGACACTAGCAATACTGTTATCCAAGAAAAACCTATTTGAACATAAGGGGAATGGAACTCGTATTGCGAGTTATAGATTCATGTTACCATAACCAAATTGGCTACTATGGTAATTCGAACCCAAGAAAAAATCAGTGTGTCAAGGCACTACCAACTGTGCTACCGAAAGAATAAATGAAGAGAGATCCCTCTCAGCTAGCTGCATAGCAGGGCAGGGGTTTGTATAAATATGTTTGTTTGATTATTGTAAATACATATATAGAAGGGATTTGACTAAAATGCAAAACAAGCTACGAGTGTTGATGGGAAGAAGGAGAAAATTAACATAAACATTCAATAGAGTGTGATCATTCCCTAGATTAGCAGTTAGCTGAGACATGTCTTTTTACTCTAATACTTTTGGTGATACAGCTGGTAACACCTTGGCACACTAATTATTTGACTTAGGATCTAATCCCAGCAGAGGACAAAATATATTTAATGCTTTCAGATATAATAATGTGTTTGTTTAATCATTGTAGATCCCTATATAGCAAGGCTTTGAATAACACGTAAAAACTGTTGAAGTTCTTGGTCCCGTGAGGCAGCATGATGCCCATGAAATTTTCCATGAGACAGTTGAAGAAGAAGGGACTGAGAATTTTGCCATGAGGAGTCCCAATTTTCTGCAGTTTGTTGGTGGAGTAGTGCCCTTGCACTTTCACTTGAGCACTCCGGTTTAGTAGAGTCAGCTTGATCCAGGAGACAAGGTTCCCTTTGACCCTTAGGGCTGAGAGTATAGCAGGCACATTGCTAGTTTGGAGGCCTTCTCTAGATCTACAAAAATGATGAATCCAAGGTGGTTGTTTATAAATGATAGCAAGGATGCTATGTATTCAAAAGAGCCCACAGAGGTGTAGGTGTCTAGAGTGGAGCACCTTTCAAACCATTTTTTCTTTATGATTTATTTTGTCTCTTCATGGGCATGTTCTTTCACTACCTGGGGGGCACGGTATGAGTCTTCAGTGGGGCAGTTTCTTTGTATTCTTGTGATGACATTGAGCCGGTTCTTGAATTCTTTGATTCTATCGCAGTAGTACCACTTGTTGAAGTGGTTAGTTTGTCCTTGCTTGCAAAGGGGGATGGAGGAGTCAGTTGCAGCTTGCAAGGCATTTACTAGTTCTGCCTCTGCTTAACTGATGTCCCCTGGAGGTGTGTCTGCTGAAAACCAGTTGCTTAGGTGTTCCTCAAATTGGCCCCAGTTTACCTTTTTGAAATTCCATCAAGGTGGAGCAGGGATCTGAAAGATGTCTGGAATCGCCAGCTTGAGATGGATCCAATAGTGCTCGCTTGTGACATCAAGGTGTATGCTCCATGTAGCGAGTTGACTTAGGGAGTCCAAGATGAAGGCTAAATCCAGGTTTTCTCCTCTGTTGTGGGTTGGCTCATAATCATTAAGCATAATGATATCTTCGCAGTCGTCCATCAAATGCATGATGTGCTTACATGCTGCACAGGTGGAATTAGATTTAAATCTGGGGTGGTGAGTATTAAAATCACCACCTATAACCAGGTCAGTTTAACCGGCTCTGTCGAAGAGGGCAGTTAAGTCCAGTTCACCCTCTTGTTGCCTGTAGATGCTATAGAAGGCTATGTTGCTACAATGGATTTTGATGTTGACAGCAAGAACACTGACTCCCTCACCACAGTTCACAGACTGTGTGACTTGTTCAACCAGTATGTTGTTTTTGATGAAGGTGGCGCTGTCTCTGTTCTCACCTGGTGTCCAATGATGGTAGAAGCCCTATTACCCATATACTATGGGTATATTATGTTCCAAACTCAGGGTCACCTGCACCATGCTAACATCGATTTTGTCAGACTTGGATATTCTCACTAGGTGTTGGATAATGTTTCTCAAACCTTGAGCATTCCAGTGGAAGATCCCTGGATTAGACATCTTGAAAGTTTAAGAAGAGGGGGTGGAAGAGGTGGTGGTTTGGTGAAGATGACGTTGATTCTTCCTGGCGACGATGCTGTGCGTTATTTCTGTGGCACGGTTGAAGATGTCTCTGGAAGAGGGGCCAATATCGTTTGCGATTAGCTGTGCTGCTGCGTGTATTGCTTGGGTGATGAGTTGTGTGATGTCTTCCAGAGTGAAGAGGGGTGCAGGAGTGGGATCAGGTAGGGCTTTAGGTGTAGGAGAAGATATTTGCGGAGGTTACTGTGGAGGAGCACAGTTTTTGAGTCTTGGGTCTTGGGATGTGATGGGGTTGGGGGTATGTGTGTGGGGGCAGCTAGAGTCTGAGAACTTTGTGGGGGGGGGGGTAATGGGATTCTGAGTGTTGAGTGTGGGGGTAGGAAGTGTCTGTGTGTTAGCAGGAGTTGGACTTAGGGTTTGTGTATTTTGAGAGGGGTTAGTATTGTATGTGGGGTTAAGGGGGATGCTAGGACTGGGGAAAGCAGGGGAAGAGCATTGCCAAGAGTAGGAGGTTGGTGGAGAGGCAGGAATGAAGGCAGAGGTGTTGCTGGAAGGGTTAGGGGCTGAGGCTGGGATTCTAGGATAGATTCTCTTCAACCTCTCAGGGTAATGAGTGTTACAAGCATGGTGGCACCCCTGGCAATTAGGGCACCTTGCTGATGTTTTTTCTTTGCCCTTCACCTTTGCAAGGCACAGGTCAGTAGCATGCCCTCTGCTGCAGCTAGCACATTTGACTGGGAGGTGGCAGGCCTTACGGTGTGGCCAAACCTTTCGCATCTGAAGCATCTAAGGGGCTTAGGATTGTATTCCTTGAGTTTGATTTTCCCCCATATCCTCAAGTTGACCACTGTAGGGGAGGGGCACACAGCTTTGGGCCAGGACCTGCCATGTAGGTACAGATTGGCCTTCAATTTTGGAGGTGCAGCTGCTTAGTCAGTAGATCCACTGACAAAGCTAATGGGAAATTTTTAAGAATAAACTTCCTAATCCTTTGAGATGGAGATATCTCAGATAGGTGGGGGGAATTGAGAGAGTGGATTCTCTCTAGAGCTTCAGAGGTGGTAAGACGAATGATAAATTCACTATGAAGATTGGTCCTAAGAGCACATCCAAATTTGGTGAGCTGATCCTCCAGCTCATGAAGGAGAGCATAGGCCTCTACAGGAGTTGGGGTTTGAACCTTAAACTTTGGAAGGTTCTCCATGGAAGTGTGAGCCTTTGAACTGGGGGGGGGGAGAGTTGGGGCAGCAGACCTGTCCTTGCTACTAACTGAGGCACTCCTCTGCCTCTTCTTTTTCCTAACGGCCGTCCACCTATTCTGGGGATGGTCGTCTAGCCCCATCCCTCCTCCGAGGGGGGAGCTGGGGTGTCAAGCGAGGGCATGACTAAGAACTAGTCATGAACTTGGTGGACAAATTCACAGAAATTAGAAGTAAAAATGGATGCAGAACACTTCACTACTGTAAATAGCTATATCTTTTACAGGCATTTTTTTATTATTATTGAAATGGGAATTTAATAAAATATTATGCGATTGAAACTGGAATAATCACGACACTGATTTAGAAGATACAATTTCGTTATTTTGGGCTGAAAAGAATGGAAGGTGTTAGGGGATGATATATCACTGTTTCAGAGATGCAAATTGCAATATATATATATATATATATATATATATATATATATATATATATATATATATATATATATATATATATATATAACAAACCTAACATAGTTCAAGCTCAGCTTCTGTACTCTGCAAGTTAACGTTACCTAACCTAACTCAAACTCAGCCTCTGTACTGTGCAACCTACCCTAACCTAGTCTAACCTAACCTAACCTAACACAAACTCAGCCTCTTTACTTTGCAGCCTAACCAAGCCTAGCATAACCAAATCTAGCCTAACCTTGCTCAAACTCAGCCTCTGTACTTTAAAACCTAACCTATCCTAACTCAAACTCAGCCTCTGTACTTTGCAACCTAACCTAGCCTAAACTAATCTAACTAGAACTCTTGTTTCTCTCTCTTTTCCTCCTCAAAAAAAAAAATTGAGAAAATGGAAATAGAGATGGATTCATGTTCGTTGTTTACCTTTAATGAGGTGGTGATGAGCAGTGGTGATGATCATGTCGTCCTGGGATAGGGGAGGAGGTCGAATTTTGGTCGGGCAGGAGAGAGGAAGAGGAGGACAGTCTATTGTAAGAGCTGGAACGCGACTGCCATCTTATTCGTTCGTTTGTTGTAGATATCCATCCGAGGGTGGACGGGCCAGAGTGGGCCTGTAAATTGACCTCTTATGACCTCTTCTACCTCTTCTTTATCGATATCAACCCATGAGGGTAGCTGGGCCTTGGTGGGCCCACAGGTGGGATCGTTTTGATACATCTGTAAAGATAAAAGGGAACAGAGGTGTTCTTCTCAGAATTAATAGTCTCCTTTAATTTTGAGATGCCTTGTAGAGAGGAAGGGGAAAGTCGAGATAGGATAGGGGTGAAGAAGGGAGAGGTGATGGTGCCGTGTGCACGCTTTTAACCCCTAGAGGACCATCAGGAAGGAAGGGTAAAGGAAACTAGGACCTCTTCTAGTTCTTTCCTTTCTTTATAGTAGGACAACTTCCAGAGAGGCATCCTGCAAACTGGTCAAGGGAGCAGTACGTCCTCCAGCGTGACATTAAGGCGGTTATTCGTAAAAGTACATTTATACATAATACAATTATATATTAGCAATAACATCACCTATATGCAGGATCCCCCCCCCATACAATTTTATCTATGTTGCGTGAATATGTTATGGAGTTTATTTTATTTACGATTCAGATTCATCATCTAGGTGGCAGGACTAGAACTTCAAGAGACAGAGAATGAGAGAGATCTAGGAATAAACATACTGTCAGATTTGTCTCCAGAAATGCATATAAATGACATAGTAAGGGCAGCATATGCTTTCTTAGCAAATGTAAGGGTAGCCCTCGGGCACATGGACAAGGAAATGTTCAGAAATATTTATGTAACCTATGTGAGGCCACAACTTGAATATGCAGCCCCCTTTTGGAATCCGCACTTGAAGAAAGCACTTAGTTAAGCTGGGAAAAGTTCAAAGACATGCCACGAAACTGGCGCCAGGAATACGCAATCTCAGTTATGATGAAAGGATGAGGGAATTAGACTTACCATCACTCGAAGCTAGAAGATTGAGGGGGGGATATGGTGACAGTTTTTAAATTCCTTCAAGGTTATGACAGAGTGGATAGGGATCGAGATTTTGATATGGCTGGCACTAGAAGTAGAGGTCATAGTTTGAAGTTCCATAACAAAATTTCTTTGCAGGATGTAAGAAACTACTTTTTTAGTGTAAAAGTAGTTGATAGCTAGAATTCGCAAAGCGAGGAGGTAGTTAATGCTAGCTCAATCCATAGTTTTAAGGACAAGTATGATAAGTATCACTAAGTACAAAATGAAAAAGATCAGGAGACGGGAAGTTGCGAGCTTGGGGCTCTTTCCCGTAAGCACAATTAGGTAATTATTTAATATATAAATCGTATTAGTACCAGAAAAAATAGAAATAAAAATGTATTCCAACAATAATCGTTATAATTATATAATTTCTAAGACCAATGCAAGTACAACTCTTATTGTCCCTTATCAAGGTTATTCCCATATAAAATAAAAATTTTTTTTTTGAAGCAACAGTTTTTATAAGCCAATAATTCAAATATCATATAATAATATCAAACTAAGTTCTATTCAGGTATAAAATACATTATCATTTCCCATATTAGTATAATAACCCCTTACGTTCGAATATTAAAAAAAAATAAAACGAATCCTATTATAATTACAGTTTTCAAAATCATAACCTTTAGAGACATCCATAACCCCAAATATTAAAAAGAGACCAATTTTAAATACGTTCGAATATTAAAAAAATAAAACGAATCCTATTATAATTACAGGTTTCAAAATTATAACCTTTAGAGACATCCATAACCCCAAATATTAAAAAGAGACCAATTTTAAATGGAAGTGGCATTAAATTTTCTCTTCATTTAACATAAGTACTCACAATTACTTCTTCTTCTTCCTTCGACCTTATTAATCCCACTGAATAGCAGGGTCGGCTGCTCGAGTCAACTTCCTCCACTTGTTCCTATCCCTTGCATCTCCCTCCTCCAATCTAACTTCAACCATATCCCTCCCCACCACGTCCATCCATCTGATCCGCTGGCGCCCCACACTCCCTCTCCCTATCATTGGCATGTTCTTAGCTCTCCTGATTGGTTTTTCTTCCCCTCTTCTTACTACATGGCCATAGTATCTCAGACGAGCTTCCCTTGCCTTCTCTATGACATTACAAATTCCACACATTCTTCTTATATCTCGACTCTCTTTCCTCTCCAGTAATGATATTCCAGCAATCCATCTAACCATCCTCATTAAAAAACAAAGTTCAAGACAGATTAATTTTCACTATTTATTTTTCATTTATTTAGGTTTAAAGACCGAATGTTTGAGAAAACTCAGGTTTTCATGTTTACTACTCAACATATATTCTTTTTTTTTTAAGAAAATATCTAATTATATTAAAAATAAAAAACTTCCGGAAGAATTTTTCGTATGTTGAGTTCTAATATATGCATACTTTCATGAAGACTCATATAAACACACTCATACACATACATATACACATGGCCTCATTCCACCTTATCGAGCCAAGAAACACGCATTCACCACAATCTACATACCTCAACTACTCCTCTTAGCTCCTTGGGGATAAAAGTTGCCACGTTTATCTCCCTTCCACCCTGCTTGGGTCACCCACCAGGTTGGCAGTCAAGGATATTCTACAATGAGACTCGACGGCCACAGCTGATTTACCCCCACTGCTTCATCTCATGGCAACTCCCCTCACACCCGTCCATCAAAGTTCACTGAGCTAGCAGGTGCGAGAAATCCCTTTATCCCCCGTCATCTACACACAATCTTCCACCACTCACTCCTATCTCTTGGACGCACCCCTCCCTTCTGCACTGACATTCCACATAAATACACGCAGAATAAAAAAAAAAATATTTTTTAATATATTCTTAGTGATGTCTTTTGAATTATTTTCTGGTTATAGGAGTAATGTATGGAATGGTGGAGAAACAAGGCTTTCACAGCATTGGCTATTTTTTGCAATCCTGCTCCAAAACATGGAACAGCTCCCCTCGCTACTTGAATAGGTTCAGCAAATGCTGACACACACCTCAGGAAACCAGATTTGAAGATATACCATTCATCCGTGGTTGTTCAGTATTCGCCTGTGTGTATATATATTTATGCACTCACGCACACACACGCACACACATATACACACACACACGCATACACAGAAAAGAGTTCCAGGAGCTGAATATGGAACATAATGCCATGAAAACTTCCTTTGCTGATGCACTAAAGGTGAATGTGGCAGTAAAAGAGGCTGTAAAGGTGGTGGCACTGGAAAACATACAAACAGTTGACTATAAAGAGACAGTAATCAAAAAAATGAAAGACGTTGTGATGGAAAGGGCAAATCCACTGATTAAACGGGCACTTGATAAAGAGAAGACAGTGGTAATCTTAGGCATAAGCGAATCCCAGGAGCCAACATGGCAGGGGAGACTTTAAGAAAATAAAGCTAGGGTTGTAGGCCTGATAAGAAAGCTTGGAGTAGTTTGTGGTCCTGAGGGTATTGTGAACATTCACCAACTAGGCAAATATTCGAGGGAAGGAAAGCCGAGACCAACAAAAGTAACCTTTGAGAGAGGGGAAACATGTAGGGAAATATTGTTGAGGAAAAAGTCTATAAGACCTACAAAAATTCAAAGAAGTGTTCATTAGACGATACAGAACACAGGAAGAGATGGGAAAGATCAAAAACTTTTTGGAAGAGGCAAGAAGGTTAAATGAGGAAAGAAATGAAGGAGAGAATAAAAATTTTCATTTCAGAGTTCTTCCAGACAAAGGGGAGATAAAGAAGATAATGACAGAAGATCAGGGGATGGGGCCTCATTAAGATTGTTATACACAAATGCTGATGGATTAGCTGGTAAGGCAGTAGAATTAAAAGATAGGATTTACAGCAGTAAGGCAGATATAGTAGCAATTACAGAGACTAAGTTGAGTGAGGACATAAAAATGTCACAGTTTTTCCTTAGGGCTTCAGAATATTAAGGGTTGAAAGATCCGAGATGACTGGTGTAGGGATAGCACTGTTCATAAGTGAAAGGATTCAAGTTGAAGAAATAAACTTGGCCATAGAAAGTGAGTTCAAGGAATTTCTTGTTGCTCGCATAAATACTGGGTCAGAGAGCATTTTAATAACTGTTGTATATAACCCACCAAGGAACCAAAATAGGCTAGAAGTTTATGAGGAACGTCATATAGGTACTATTGAAGTCATAAACTCAGTTGTTAATCTGGCACGGGAGAGAAAATGTAGGATTTTTATTATGGGAGATTTTAATCATAAAGAGATAGGTTGGATAAATCTTGACCAACACAGTGGTGAAGACTCATTTGGGGCAAGATTCCTAGATTGCGTACAAGGGAATTTCCTACACCAACATGTAATGGAACCAACGAGGGCCAGGTGTGGGGATGAGCCATCACTACTTGATCTAGTATTCACAGATATTGTTTTGGATATTGAAAAAATTGAGTATGAGCCACCAATTGGAAAGAGTGACCACTGTGTGTTGTTGATGGAGTATATCATTGAAGATATTCTGCCTGAGAGTAGAGGCACTGAGGACATGAGGAGGAACTATCCAAAAGGAGATTACATCAAAATGAAAAAGCTTTTTGCAGTTATTGACTGGAGAACATTATTTTACAACAAATCTGCACAAGAAATGTATGACATCTTTTGTGAGAAATATGGGAAGATAGTAGATTGCTGCATACCTGTCACCAAAGTAGATGTAATTTATGCCAGAGAGAAATGGTTCGATAATGGGTGTAAAAGAGCTAAGGAGTGGAGAGACAAATGCTGGAAAAGGTATAGGAGGAGAAAAAACATAAATGCCTGGCAAACCTACAAAAGAGCAAGAAATGACTACCTAAGTAAAAGAAGAGACGCAGAGAGACACTATGAGAGGGACATCACCTGGAAGGCTAAAGAAAATTCCAAGCTTTTCTACAGCTTTATCAGAGGAAAACTGAAGGTAAAAGAACAGGTTTTAAGGCTTAAGAGAGAGGATGGAAGCATCACTGAGACGGATGAAGAGATCTGCAAAGAACTGAACAAGGAGTTTCAGTCAATATTTAGAGTAGAAAATGCCCCTCCCCCTCAGCTTGCAAAGATAGAAGCTCAAGGGCCGGTATTGGAGAACATCAACTTTACAGCCACAGAGGTATGCAAAGCGCTGATGGATTTAGATGTTCAAAAAGCTACAGGTCCTGATGACATCCCCTCATGTACTTAAAAAATGTGCAAACTCAATATCATTGGCACTAAGTATCATATTTAAAAAGTCACTGGAGTCAGGTGAGATTCCAAGATGCTGGAAACAAGCAAACGTGATACCTATCTTCAAAAAGGGAAGGAGGGATACGGCTCTGAACTATAGACCAGTTTCCTTGACCAGCATAGTTTGCAAAGTTATGGAGAAACTACTAAGGAAACATATCTCTCTTCACTTGGAATCCTTCAACTTTTTGTCAGTGAGGCAACATGGCTTCAGAGAAGGTAGATCAACAGTAACAAACTTATTAGAATTTTATGATGAGGTAAGCCAAATCTTACAGGAAAGAGAGGGCCGGGCAGATTGCATATTCCTAGACTTCCAGAAAGCGTTTGACACTGTTCCACATGGGAGACTTATTAGGAAGCTGCAATCAATGGCTAGAATAGGTGGAAATGTTTTGGAATGGATAAAAACTTACTTAGAAGGAAGGGAACAGAGGGTTAGAGTAAGACACTCAGTGTCTGAATGGAGAAGAGTTAGTAGTGGAGTTCCACAGGGTTCAGTTTTAGGGCCACTTTTGTTCCTTGTATATGTAAATGACCTACCAGAGTCTGTAAATTCATTCATGAATATGTTTGCAGATGATGCAAAGATTGTGAAGAAAGTAAAAAACGAGAACAATGGTAGAGAACTTCAGGAGGATCTAAATAATCTGCATGAGTGGTCAGAAAAGTGGCTAATGAAATTCAATACTTCAAAATGTAAGGTAATGAGAATGGGTACAAGTGCAAGAAGGCCCAAGCTTGACTACTCAGTGGCTGGAGTACAACTTCAAGAGACAGAAAATGAGAGAGATCTAGGAGTAAACATACTGGCAGATTTGTCTCCAGAAATACATATAAATGGCATAGTAAGGGCAGCATATGCATTCTTATCAAATGTAAGGGTAGCCTTTAGGCACATGGACAAGGAAATGTTCAGAAATATTTATGTAACCTATGTGAGGCCAAAACTCGAATATGCAGCCCCCTTTTGGAATCCGCACTTGAAAAAGCACATAGCTAAGCTTGAAAAAGTTCAAAGACATGCCACGAAACTGGTGCCAGAAATACGCAATCTCAGTTATGATGAGAGGCTGAGGGAATTAGACTTACCATCACTCAAAGCTAGAAGAGTGAGGGGGGATATGGTGACAGTCTTTAAATTCCTTCATGGTTATGATAGAGTGGATAGGGATCGATATTTTGATCTGGCTGGCTCTAGAACTAGAGGTCATAGTTTGAAGCTTCGTAAGAAAACTTCTTCGCAGGATGTAAGGAAATACTTTTTCAGTGTAAGAGTAGTTGATAATTGGAATTGGCTAAGCGAGGAGGTAGTTAATGCTATCTCAATCCATAGTTTTAAGGACAGGTATGATAAGTATCACTAAGTATAAAATGGAACCGATCAGGAGACGGGAAGATACGAGCTTTGGGCTCTTTCCCGTAAACACAATTAGGTAATCATAATTAGGTAATCACACACACACACATGGCTTTAGAGAAGGTAGATCAACAGTAACAAACTTATTAGAATTTTATGATGAGGTAAGCCAAATCTTACAGGAAAGAGAGGGCTGGGCAGATTGCATATTCCTAGACTTCCAGAAAGCATTTGACACTGTTCCACATGGGAGACTTATTAGGAAGCTGCAATCAATGGCTAGAATAGGTGGAAATGTCTTGGAATGGATAAAAACTTACTTAGAAGGAAGGGAACAGAGGGTTAGAGTAAGACACTCAGTGTATGAATGGAGAAGAGTTAGTAGTGGAGTTCCACAGGGTTCAGTTTTAGGGCCACTTTTGTTCCTTGTATATGTAAATGACCTACCAGAGTCTGTAAATTCATTCATGAATATGTTTGCAGATGATGCAAAGATTGTGAAGAAAGTAAAAAACGAGAACAATGGTAGAGAACTTCAGGAGGATCTAAATAATCTGCATGAGTGGTCAGACAAGTGGCTAATGAAATTCAATACTTCAAAATGTAAGGTAATGAGAATGGGTACAAGTGCAAGAAGGCCCAAGCTTGACTACTCGGTGGCTGGAGTACAACTTCAAGAGACAGAAAATGAGAGAGATCTAGGAGTAAACATACTGGCAGATTTGTCTCCAGAAATACATATAAATGGCATAGTAAGGGCAGCATATGCATTCTTATCAAATGTAAGGGTAGCCTTCAGGCACATGGACAAGGAAATGTTCAGAAATATTTATGTAACCTATGTGAGGCCAAAACTCGAATATGCAGCCCCCTTTTGGAATCCGCACTTGAAAAAGCACATAGCTAAGCTTGAAAAAGTTCAAAGACATGCCACGAAACTGGTGCCAGAAATACGCAATCTCAGTTATGATGAGAGGCTGAGGGAATTAGACTTACCATCACTCGAAGCTAGAAGAGTGAGGGGGGATATGGTGACAGTCTTTAAATTCCTTCATGGTTATGATAGAGTGGATAGGGATCGATATTTTGATATGGCTGGCTCTAGAACTAGAGGTCACAGTTTGAAGCTTCGTAAGAAAACTTCTTCGCAGGATGTAAGGAAATACTTTTTCAGTGTAAGAGTAGTTGATAATTAGAATTGGCTAAGCGAGGAGGTAGTTAATGCTATCTCAATCCATAGTTTTAAGGACAGGTATGATAAGTATCACTAAGTATAAAATGGAACCGATCAGGAGACGGGAAGATACGAGCTTTGGGCTCTTTCCCGTAAACACAATTAGGTAATCACAATTACGTAATCACACATATATATATATATATATATATATATATATATATATATATATATATATATATATATATATATATATATATATATATATATATATACACACGCACACACACACACACCCTGAGGGAGGAGGTTAGAATGCTTCCTCCATGTTCCCATGCGTGTCGTAAGAGTCGACTGAATGGGGCGGAGCGACGGGATGGAGAATCACCTCCTCTGTATTTTCTCTTCCCAAAGAAGCAGAGTATGTAGTCTTGATTCAGTCACTCCCCTTATAAGGGGAAAATGGCTCCTGTATATATATATATATATATATATATATATATATATATATATATATATATATATATATATATATATATATATATATATATATATATATATATATATATATATATATATATATATATAGCATGTAGTAGGTTGCCCCATGACACCAACCACTCATAGCAATACTACAGCTGAAGGATTTTGTGGGCTTCAATAAGACTGTCCGAACAGTTCTGTGTTAAGTCTTCCTTCAGTTACGGATCTCTTTCTATGCCTATGCCTACATCAACACCGAATATTCTTGGATATTCATTATACATGTCTTATTATCCCTTCACATCTGACAAGTCACTGTCGCATCGTTTGAAGTCTCGCTGAAGTTATATGAAGTCCTGTTGAAGTCAGGACCGGAAACCTGTAACAAGTCCTGAGGAGAAACAGGCGAGGCTAAAGATCAAGGGTGAAATTGAATACTCTCCCAAGTGTTGTTCTTGGGCACAGGCAATGTTTTTCCTAGGTGTCAACAAGATGAATGGTTGGACCCATGGAACTAACATCTGGCGTCAAGTATATCTAGAGGACGGGAAGGACAAAGGACACTCAGTTCCCAAAACCACAAGAAACCCTCTGTTCCCAAATCCACAAGAAACACAAATATTTGACTCATAAGTATATGCATTTCCTTGAGAGATGCCCAATAGCCTCAGGCAATTTAGACCCTCTTCTGCCCAATAGGCTTGTTGATATAGCCCCTCCCCAAAGAGGAGGGACTCCCTTTGGATCCTAAAGCCTATTGGCAAAACTGCACAAGATGACACGCCCTGCCCGTTGGGGTACTTCAAGAATACCTGAGGTAGTCAGAGAGTTGTAGCTCTAGTAAGTACTTTCCACGGGGCACGAATAGATCAGAGATTTTGATAGTCATAAGGGTTGGGGCATTTAGGCGTCGTATATGTTGTACTCTAAAATAAATTAAGGTAAACGAACCACCGCTTGTCCGTTCTTACCTTGCACCCTTCTGGTATAAATATTAATGTAGTGATTAACACTACGACAGTGGTGGTAGTGCGGTACGATTCCCACTGAAATACGTATGAAAAGAGACAATCTTATATGCCAATCGAAACCCATGCGAAGAAAAAAAGAATGGCAAATGTAGAGGACCAGTACCTCCCAATACAGGAAATGAGTGACGAGGACAAACACTGGAGAATTCTCGAATTGGAGGAGCACGTGCGGTGCCTACAAACCGCTGCCGCCGCCACTAAGGCGAGGAGGAACTTAGCCGACGGCGACAATGCCGACAGCAAACCGACGCCTCGAACATTGACGAACAGCCTGCCACTCCGTGCCCCGTGGTGACTTAGGGAATGCAGCAGGCCATGTCCCCACCCCGTGCCCTTGTTGGAAAGGCGCCTCGAGTCAAAGATTCTCCCTTATACTTTGACGGCGCAAATGTAAAAGGCCTCGAATATCCACCCATATTTCCAGCGGACGAGTTCCTGAAACACTTGGGTCTGCGGATGAGAAGCGCCGAATGGACCGACAAGTACCAAATTAACGAAGTAGTACAAAGGTGCACCAGATTTGCAGCCGAGACTGTAGGCAAAGATGAGTGGTCAAAGATAAAACATTGGTAAACTTTTAAGGATTGGTTCCTAAAATATTTCACAGCGAGCCGAAGTGTGACAGGGGCTTTGAGTGAAAAAGCCTCTTGCCAGACGTACATGTTGCCGGATCCAACCAAGAAGATGGCGATTCATCGATTTTACGTGAGAGGTGGAGAAGCTGGGGGAACTTCCTGCGCCAAGAAGAAAGAAGAACCCCCTCCTCCATTGCCTTCTGCCAGGATGTTCTTCAAGCAGTTTTCTCAAAATAGCTAAGTACTTGTGATCTGTATCCAGTGAGTAATGGGATAATTATTAAAAGAAATTGAGGTCGGCAGATGCCGCCATTTAATTTGTAGAGATGCTTTGACTCAGCCAATCTGCCTATGGGGTGTGTGGCTCCTAGTAAGTTAATAAAAGTAGAGTTTCTGTACCCATTACTAACATGGATAAATTGCACTAATAGCTATAAGCAGTAATAAACTCCCTTTTTGCTATTATTTGAATAATATAACGAAATTTCATTTGAAGGGTGTTCATTCTACATCATTTTTATATTAATCTCTTAAAGTGTATGAAATTGAGTGATGAAATCCTTGCACCTGTTTTCAAGGTTCTTTCTTTTTTCTTCTTTCTTTTTTCCCGGAGGTTATATTTTGGCTAGAAAAAAGTTTAACAGAGATGACAGTTCGTTCTTCTAATATCATGTGATGAAGAAATTTATATTAAAATACGTGTGTAGCATGTCTTTTTGAAGAATAAGGAAATTTTGTGATATTATTTAGATATGATTTTTTAATTTCGCGCTATGCAGACAAAAATAAGAGTAAACTCGAGTGAATTTGTGCTGTGCTGGGGTAGGGGGGTTTTTCAGCGTCCTAACGTAGCTTCAAGGGAGTAGAGGGGGACCTAGGACTGGTGAAGCAGTCATGTGACCACGTGGCCCAACCAAGATTTCACCCACACACTCCTCCAGAGTGAGGGGAAGGGGGGGGGGAATTTTACAGAGAGAAAGGGGATGAGTGTTTTTGGAAGTGCTGCAGCGAGTGAGGCAGAGAATGCTTATGACTGACTAGGGGTATAATGGGGGGGGGTTTGCTTTCGTGCGTGAATTGCAGGAAAGTCTGTTGGGGAAGCATGATGGGGGAGAGTCTGCGAGGATCGTTCCCCTGCTCCGCCGGGTCTTTGTGCAGGTCATTTCAGAGTATTTTTATGGGAGGTGATGTAGCTGTTGCGATATCTATTGAGGGATATTTTTGAGAAAGAGATTCTCCACCTGCCCAGATATGGTTGAGCTGCAAGTTTTATTGTAATTTTTTTTGTATTCTACTCCGCCAATGAGATTGTTATTCAATTTCAGAGGATTCAAAGATAGATATTACATGATAAAGGAAGTGAATCTATGAAGGATTCTTTATTATTTTTTGCTAGCTGCAGTATGCACATTATTTGTTCAAAGAGATATGTTAGATAGATAAACTAAAACTGAAAGTTTTAGCCATGATAATGTTTGTCAAAATTATTTCAGCTTGGTCATGAAGAAAGGGGTGTAAATTCACAAGAAATGACAGCAAGAATGTCAAACAACCATTTCCTGTATTTGAAAGAGACGAAGTCGATCCAGAAACCAAAGAGACAGGGGAGGAACAGCTTCTACACTCAAAATTCAGCGTGAAAGCTAGCCATTTGAAGGCCAGAAGACAGATATTGAGCAGTATTTTTGGGTAGGAAAAGGAAAGAGAGTAAAAAAGAAGTTAGTTAAGTACCTACCCGGCTGTAAGTATGCAAAGGAGAAAAATGTATAACTCCCCCCTGTCTCCTGAGGTAGTTCTGTTGAATTGTTATATAGTTTTTGTGTTAAGAAAAATCTTTGATATCTTTATCCCTTTGATATATTATAATTAAAGAGTTTTGAAAAAGATTATCTAGAGATAATTATTGTTAATTATTATCATTGTCATGAAATTTATAGTTACAATTGAGCTAATTAAGATACTTGAGATTTCCAGAATTTATATGTTGAGTTTGAAATTTAAAAATAATAATACTTAATTCCTTTTAAGTTGTTTATAAAGAAAAGATAATTGTACATTTGTTGATAGTAGTAGAGATATTATCACATATGATTGTAATATTTTGCTTTGATTTCATCAGGGGTATGTTGGCTTATATCAAGAGTGTGCTTCAACTCGACCCTCTGATTTATAGAAAGAGAAAAGACTGTCATAATAGACAAGGATGTGTATGCTCATTTCAGTAAAGTCCTTTGCAATATTAAACAGAGAGGAATGGATTTATGCTTCGATGTTTCTGCAGTTAAGTTCTGGTTTTTTCGTTAGTTGGGGAATAAAAATAGCCCTCTGGCAATAAACGTAAAACTCTACCAATAGTTATTGCTCGCGTTTGTTCACTTTAATTTATTTATTTATTTTTTTTTACATATAAAAATACTCCCGTGATAATTTAATTTTTTGAGTTTCAGTGCATGTATTGGAAGGAAAGAAGTCCCTCTTTCCCAAACCATATGGGTGTAGACCACAACGTATTTCAAGGTCACCCACACAACCCTTTTTCTCCCTCTTCCCATATTTATCGCTCTTTCTCTCTCTCCCTGTCTTTCGCTCTACTCTGGGACTGACGTGTGCTCCTCCCCGATGCTAACAGAATGTTGCCGTCATTAATTCTTTTTATTTTTTTTTTCAGTGATGCTAGGCGATAATTGTGCCTACACTTTATTTCAGTTGATAAATTTTTGCATGTGTTATTGCATAAATACTGACAAGACATCAGTAGTAATGATTTTTTTATAAATACTTCTGCCACATATTGCAACTGTTTAGAGAAGAGATAAAACTCCCACTGGCAAATTGGGCAACCAGAAGTGAGGAATAAGCTCCTATATATACGTGCTAGTATATATATATTTTATAACCTCAGGAATTCGAATAACCAAAGAGACAGTGTTAAACAGAGCACTGTTGTGAAGTATGAGTGTAAGACTCTTTACCTCGGAATGCCTGTCTCCTTTTGCATGCGCACTGCTATTCCTGAATTGATGTTGTTATTATTTTAGTTTTTTTGTTATCATTAGCTACTGTGAACGTAATTTTTTATTCTTGCTACTCTCATTTTGTGGACTGTTATTGTTGTCACCACTCCATGTCCTTTCACAAATTATTATTTTCGCAAAGCCGTCAGCTGTAATAAAATGACTAGTGATTGCTTTGGATTCATAGTTGTATGTGATGGCAGTCACTATTAATATGAGTATATCTTTAGTGGCTAACCCAGTATTTAATGATTGTTTTCAAATAAATAAAAGAAGTAAAATCATGCATAAATAAATTACTTGTAATTCAACTACCTGATTAACGAATTGCAGACACCTATCTGAACGGTGTAGATATATGTGCAAGCAAAAATGTATTTTCAGGCAGCCCCGACCTGCAAATTCTAAAGTCTAAAGTTTCTTTTTGTTTTCTCTCAAAAGAGTCCCTGTTGCCCATTGAATAGAGATTGCAAGCGCTTACAGTTGCAGGGGAGGTGAAGTATGGCCTCGGAATACCAATATATGGCTATTGTTTGTACCCAGAAGTCATATGAAGCCTTTCTTGCAGTTGTATTAGTGACATTAGGCTCTATTTTTCGTCCTGAGAATCCACTTCAGTGTGAGAATGTTTTTCAGCTACTGAAGTGAGAGGCGCTGTGGCATTGCAGGTATTTGTAAGAGGTGGTTATAGTCAAGAGCCACCTAAGGAAACGAATGAAGCCGGGCGGGAGGGGTTCTGGTTAAGCTGGAGGATGTATCGACGCCCTCTTTTTTTGTCTTGCCAGTCTCCAGAGAAGAAGAGGATTCGTGGTATATGTACAAACCCAGGCCTGCAAATGAAGACGACAAGTGGAGGACCGAAAATCAGAAGAAAAAAGGAAAAATATAAGAAAGCCTAGCAAAACTTTCATGAGCAAGAGAGAGAAAATCAAGACTCTTATATTCTGAAATCACCGTAGAAGCCACGTAAACAAATTGATGTGAAAACGGGAAAGGAGAAAATCCCCATCATCCTTGATAGCGCCTGGAGGACACGAAGACAGTAATGTTCCTCAAAGAATGGAAAGAAAATAGTTTTAAATCCTAATTTTAAGACAAATCAATGCTGTATAGTAATATGGTAGGTAGAAATTATAGGATGAGGTTTCTTATAATAATTGCCATTTAATTATTGTGCATGCTTAATCTTACATTTTAAAATAGTATGTTATTAACTATTACAATTTGGAAATTCATACATACTAATGTTCTATATAATTTGTTTAACGTGATCATACTGATTTCATTTGGACTGTTGTAACCTTGTTGCCACTGCGTCATAAGTACATATTGCAATTAGAATGTTAAATCTTCATATTTATTTTTTTTATTACCATTGATTGTTAAATTTACAGTCGCAAGGTCGTCGTATGACCCCAGGTCCTAGGTAAGTTCTTTTTCAGCACAAGTCTTCACAAAGATCTGCATACCACCTCACAACCAAGGAATTAAATGAAGGAGTGGGTTCTTCTGCGAACTCAATGGACGCAGAGATTAAATCATGGTCCATACTTTACCGTAATTAGCCAAACAATGTATTTTTTGAAAAAATAGATAAAGTATCGTAATGATCTAAACTGGCTTTTGATCTTAGTTAATGTTTGATAATGATCAATTGTATATTGTAATCATAATGCTTAAGTTTATTTTTTATTTTTTCTTAGTATAAGAATATGTTTGTATTAATATTTCCCAAAGGAAATAGACGTTCTGCATGCTCTAGATCATCCAGATAGGAGTTCTTTCTTAAGATTGTTATTAAGCTATAAGAATAATGCTATGTTCCTGTAATCTGTTTAGAACTTCGTAGAAATCGGAATTCTTAGACGATAACTTAAATAATTAGGCCCCATTTTTGTTGTAAAATAATGTCAGTTAACATATATAGACAAAGGTCTCAGAAGATAGCCAATGCTCTCGCTGAAATAGAGAAGTTTCAGTTTGCCGGTGGGGGATGTCGCATCGTCTGAGGTCTCGCTGAAGTTATATGAAGTCCTGTTGAAGTCAGGACCGGAAACCTGTAACAAGTCCTGAGGAAAAAAGGGCGAGGCTAATGATCAAGGGTGAAATTGAATACTCTCCCAAGTGTTGTTCTTGGGCACAGGCAATGTTTTTCCTAGGTGTCAACAAGATGAATGGTTGGACCCATGGAACTAACATCTGGCGTCAAGTACCTCAAGAGGATGGGAAGGACAAGGGACACTCAGTTCCCAAAACCACAAGAAACTCTCTGTTCTCAAAAACACAAGAAACACAAACATTTGACTCATACGTATGTACATGCCCTAGAGAGATGCCCAATAGCCTCAGGCAATTTAGACCCTCTTCTGCCCAATAGGCTTGTTGATATAGCCCCTCCCCAAAGAGGAGGGACTCCCCTTTGATCCTGAAACCTATTGGCAAAACTGCACAAGCTGACACGCCCTGCCCGTTGGGGCACTTCAAAAATACCCGAGGTAGTCAGAGAGTTGGAGTTTTAGTCAGTACTTTCCCCGGGGCACAAATAGATCAGAGATTTTGATAGTCATAAGGGTTGGGGCATTGAGGCGTCGTATATGTTGTACTCTAAAATAAATTAAGTTAAATGAACCACGGCCTGTTTGTTCTTACCTTGCACCCTTCTGGTATAAATATTAACATAGTGATTAACACTACGACATCACAATACACTCCCCATCTCTGTGTCTCTCTATATTTTCTTCGTGCTCAGGCCAGATAAGGGTAGATTATTATTTTCTTTTTGCATGTCCTGGTGTCACAATCATATATATATATATATATATATATATATATATATATATATATATATATATATATATTTTTTTTTCTTCAAGAGAGTGACACCGGGAGAGGCAGAAACTGCCCTCATCAATAAAGGCCCGGGCATGAGAAAATACCAAGACGAAGGAAAAGAAAAAGGTTAAGGGCAAGGCAGAGATGAGGTAATGACACACAAAGGAAAACGACAGACTGAAAATAACAGTCAAAGTAAAGAGGACCCAGAGATATGAAGGACTAGGCTCTGAGATGACGATTGATCTGCTTTTTGAAGGATGAAAGGTCATAAGAATTAGGAAAGACAGAAGGAGGAAGAGAGTTCCAGAGTCTGGAGGTAGATGGGAAGAAGCAGTCGCTGCACCGACCAATCCGCGAGCTACAAATCTCCACACAGAACCTGTGAGATGAGGCTGCTTGGCGAGGTTACGCGGCCTCGGCAGTGGAGGAGGGATGCAACTCGCCAACTAATCAGAGCAGCGATGGAAGTAGTAGCGATAGAAAAGTGAAAGGGAAGATACCTTACGGCGAAGAGAGAGAGAATCTAGGTTAGAAGCAAGAGAAGGATCATTAATGAGTCTGACTGCCTTAGATTCAACCCTATCAAGATAAGTAAAGGAAGAAGCATCCCAGATATGTGAGCAGTATTCTAAGCAGGGGCGGATAAGACCTTTGTAAATTTTAAGTAACTGCAATGAGGAAAATTAATGACGAAAACGAAACAAAACCCCCAATTTTTTGGATGAAGATTTAGAAATTTGGATTATGTGATTCCTCCAAGACAAGTTAGAGAGGCTATATGGATTCCTAATATATTGATAGAGTTAAGAGCGTAAATTTCATTAGTTTCGAAGACAATAGGATTATCAGGAGGAGAAGAAGATAATAATATAATAATAATAATAATAATAATAATAATAATAA
>JAXCGZ010020760.1:12500-22500 GCA_037179515.1 Halocaridina rubra
TTGGTAGAAAAGGGAGTCCGTGACTTAAAACCGGAATTAGTCCAAGGGGTAATGAATTTAATTTTCAACACAAATTGCGATTAAGTTGGATGAATAGCAAATTAATAAATTAAAAGTAGACTAATGAAAAAAGAATCTAATATAAAAAGAAATGAAGAATAAACAAGCAGTGTATGTAGTACCGAAAATAAACACTGAAGAAAATACAAGTACACATACATACATACATACATACATACATACATACATACATACATACATACATACATACATACATACATACATACATACATACATACATACATACATACATACATACATACATACATACATACATACATACATGCATACATACATACATACATACATACATACATACATACATACATGTATGGTCATCTTCTCTGAGGAACTATGGGGAATCCTTTGTCGTCGCCCTTGATATCTCTAGGGCTTTTGACAGAGTCTGGCACAAGGCTCTGTTGGCCAAACTCCCTACCTATGGCTTTACCCCTTCTCTCTGTTCTCTGATTTCCAGTTTTCTTTCTGACTATTTTTATCTGTAGTTACTGATGGTGCAACATCTAGCCCATTCCATGTTACCAGTGGTGCTCCAAAGGGCTCTGTTCTTTCACCTATTCCGTTTCTTCTCTTCATCAATGATCTTCTACAATCCCCATCTTCCTGTCTTCTTCGTGCCTTTGCAGACGATTCTACCCTTTACTTTTCCTCTGCCTTTTCTTCTCAACCTTCATCTGCTACTCGTATACAGTCTCGTATCACTCTTTCTTCTACTCTCAACTCCGATTTGCAGAGGGTATCTGAGTGGGGCACTCAAAATTTAGTTAAATTTAATGCCTTCCAGACAGTTTCTGGCTATCTCTTTATCTTCTTCTCCTCCAGATAGCCCTATTGTCTTCGTAACTAACGAAATTTACCCTCTTAACTCTATCAACATATTTAGAAATCATATATAGCCTTGAACTTGTCTTGGAGGAATCACATAACCAAAACTTTAAATCTGCATCCAAAAAATTGGGAGTTCTGTTTCATTTTCGTCATTACATTTCCTCTTTATAATTACTTAACATCTATAGAGGCCTTATCCGTCCCTGCTTAGAATACTGGTCACACATATGGGGTGCTTCTTCTTATACTTACCTCCTTGATAGGGTTGAATCTAAGGCAGTCAAACTCATCAATGACCCTTCTCTTACTTCTAATCTGGATTATCTTTCTCTTCACAGTAAGGTATCTTTCCTTTCTCTTTTTTATCGCTACTACTTCCTTTGCTGCTCTGATGAGTTGGCAAATTACATTCCTCCCTCACTGCCGAGGCTACGTAACACTCGTCAAGCAGCATCATCTCACAGGTACTGTGTGGAGATTTGTAGCTCGCGGATTGGTCAATGCAGCGACTGCTTCTTCCCATCTACCTCCAGACTCTGGAATTCTCTTCCTCCTTCTGTCTTTCCAAATTCTTATAACATATCTTCCTTTCGAAAGTCGATCTATCGTCATCTCAGGGCCTTATCCTCCATATCTCTAGGTACTTAGTACATTCAATATTTCTTCAGTCTTTCCTTTTCCTTTGCGTATCATTACCTCGTCTCTGCCTTGCCCATAACCTTTTTCTTATCCTTCATCTTAATGTTTTCTCGTGTCATGACCTATATTGATGAGGGCATTTTTTTTTTTTGCCTGTCCCGATGCCACACTCCTAAAAAAAGTATACTATGACACATACATTTATAAACACATATTATATAAATACACAGACATAACGTGCAGATAAACTTGTGCATGTACACATGAATATACTGATACATACATGCACACAAATATGAAAATACGTTTATATACCAAAAACATACATCTTCATACGTACATGCACATGCTTACACATATGTGTACATACACATGTGATCTGTTTTACGCCACAGATTTCCTTTTCTCTTAATGGCTGGGATGGTGCCTACTTGCGAAGGACTTTAGTTTCGGCATTTAAAACCGTTACCAAAAGTGAATGCCCTTTCTAACCTTGTGCCGGGGTGGACCTCAAACCCACTGCTTGACGAATCAAAGTCATGAGCGTTACCTCTCGGCCACGGAGACCACAAATGATAATGATCCGGTTTTACGTCTTTCACACACTTTTCTATCAAGAGTAAAACACTGCCTACTTTCGAAGGACTGGTTTTGGCAAAGGGACCGTTACCCTGAGTGAATACTCTTTCTAGACTCAGGCCGTATCGGGTGTCAAACTGACGATCTGGCGAATAGAAGCAGCGCCCTACCAAACTGGTCAAGGTAGCCACCCGTTAGCGGCAGCCACAGCCAATGGAAACGATAATCCATAAGTTATCGATTTTACGTCATGGACCCTCTTATCTAATAAGGGCTAGAACGGTGCCTTTTTGCGAAGGTCTTTGCTTTTGACAAGTGGGACCGTTTTGCTGAGTGCATGTCCTTCCTAGCCTAAGACTGTGGTGGGCCGAGAACCCACGACTTAGCGAGTCAAAGTCGCGAGCGTTACCACTCGCACATAGAAGTACATAAAAAATTGTGAGGGAAATTATTCAAAAAAGAAAAAAGCAAAGAAATATGAAAAAAGGAAAAAGATAATAGCTAAGAACATTTGAATGATTATAATAATGGAGAAAATACAATATACTTAAAAAATTAAAAGAAAAATCAATAATGACAAAACACATTAATAAAGGAAAATATCCACAAATAAATCTAAGAAATAAAACAAAAACAACAGAAAGACTAAAAATAAAATGTAAAGACTAAGTTTACTTGAGAAATGGAATGAAAAGTGTTTTATGCTTATATATTGCGCCCTGCAGCATGGTCAACGCATATTTAGTGAATGATTGACTCATATATTTTCTTAATATTTTCATAATTGTTGTTATTGAGGCTTTAGTTCACAAAATATTATTCCATTATATTAACAGTAATGTTTTAAAATCTTTTACCGAACTTTTTTTTTGGGGGGGGATTTAACCGCCTGCTAAGTTCACAGAGGTTGGGAGGGCTCAGGCGTCACTAATGTCCCTTCTGAATCCTCGACATGAGCAAGCAAAAAAAATAAATTCTGATCACTAAGACTCAGGTGATGTCATTGGTATGTCTGATTAAGCATTAAAACTTTAAGACTAGGAGGACCCTTGGGACTTATATTTTTTAAGGGGTTCTTACAGCTTCTCCTCTCACGAACCACTTGGGAATATGAAGGAGAGAGCAGTGGTGTTCCTTGTTCGGTAGTAGCCCCCGTCAACTATGCAAGGTCAATGAGAGCATTGAAAGATATTAAGAATGAGTCGATTAGGGTTGTAACAAGAGGAGAGTTGAGGAACTGGATTTTTTTTTTATATGACTTTCTTTCTCCAGTTTCTCAATACAAACCTCTCTCTCCTCTCTCTCTCCTCTCTCCTCTCTCTCTCTCTCTCTCTCTCTCTCTCTCTCTCTCTCTCTCTCTCTCTCTCTCTCTCTCTCTCTCTCTCTCTCTCTCTCTCTCTCTCTCCTTATATGTCGTTTTTCTTTCTCTTCCTCTCTGTCTTTTCCGTGAAAGATAATTTACATGAAAAACTCTCCTTAACTCATTATGAAATAAGTTTACCTCTCCTATCACTATCAAGAAAAATCAAGAGTTTTTTTCTTATTACGCATTAATCATAAAACTTTCGGAGGAACATATTTAAAATTCAAAACAGGATAAATGTAAGTGAAGCCGAATCCTTCAGGAAAATATGAGAAAAATTCCATTCTTAAGGATTTTTGTTCTCTCGACTGTCCGAAAGCAACATTAAAGCAATTTTGAGATATAATATTATATATTTATCTATTTAACACGTCATTTTAGTAGCAAGCAAGAATCTCTGGGGACAAGGTCAGACGGACAACAAATATTGTCACTTTTCGAAATTTCTCAACATTTTTTGTGTTTAGTCTTATTAGGATCCCGTAAGGGATCCTAGCCATACACAGAACCGCGTCAGATGAGTTTATGAAATCCATTTGTGTGTCTAGCTAACTAACAATATGGTATCCTAGGTTTACACTGTTTAAGAAATCGGGTCGCTGTAATATAGTCAGGTCACGTAAAAAGATTTTTTTTTTCAAAACTCATTAAAGAAAAAAACTATATAAATAGTTCTTCTTTAGAAATAACGAATTCAGACATTTTCAGACAGAACCGCGTCAGAAGCGTCTATGAAATTTATTTGTGTGTCTCTAGCTAACTAACAATATGGTAGCCTAGGCTTACACTGTTTAAGAAATCGGGCCAGCAAGCTAAAAAAAAAAAAAGGACAAAGTGTTAAGATTATTTTTTTCATGCTATGCGACATATATTTATCGTTTTATAACCTTGATTTATTATTAAGAGATTGAATTTATCGAGAGGTGCTTATGGGGGGGGGTGACCGGAGAGAAGCTTTTGGCACCTGGATTGAGTTTTAATTATCATAAGCGATCGTTGAAGAAGAAAAAGTAACACACTCATAACAGTCTTTACATCAACCTTCTCCCTCTCCATATAAGAAGATATTATGACGAGGTCAATATCATTAAAATATCTTCAAATAAAGAATCTTTTTCCTGGTCAGATTAAATGTGAATAAAGTCAAGAGAAGAAAGCGAATATCTTTGCCAAGTTTTCGAAACTTTTAATTGATAATTTCTGATCTTTTTTGTTCTATTAATGATAAAACTTAAAAGCATCTTTTTTTTAAGGGCATTTGAAGATGAAACTCTGGTGGTTAGATTTTACTTAAAGGATGCAAAAAAAATTGAGAACTTGACAGTAATGCAAGAATGTGAACGTTCTTTTGACAGTGTGATATAAAAAAAAAAAATAATAAATATATATATATATATATATATATATATATATATATATATATATATATATATATATATATATATATATATATATATATATATATATATATATATATATATATATATATATATATATATATATATATATATATATATATATATATATATATATATATATATATATATATATATATATATATATATATATATATATATATATATATATATATATATATATATATATATATATATATATATATATATATATATATATATATATATATATACATATATATATATATATATATATATATATATATATATATATATATATATATATATATATATATATATATATATATATATATCCCTGACTCCCTTCTCCTTTTTCAAAGAGTAAATTTGTGCGAATTGATATCCAGATGTGTTTGGAGGAAAGAGTATTGTACTTGGTCAGATAAAACGATAACAGACAAATGGAGAGGAAAAACTATTGGTCTTGAAATATAAATAATGACGATGTTTTCCTTAATACCTGTTTCGAAGATGAGACTTTAATACCTGATCTGACTCTGAAGATTTGTAAATGAAAACAAACATGAAAAATAAAAAAAAATAAAAAACATGTCTCCGAGCCACTCTTTCAAGAATAATATAGAACAAATTTTTGTGAAAAAGAATTGTATTCTGATCTGGAAAAATAAAGCTTCAAAGAATAGCCTCAACGTATTCCCTGCGTGTTGTAAAAGGCGACTAAAAGTGGACGGGGCGAGACGTCAAAGAAGAAGGGGAGTAGAGGGGAGAATAACTTCTCCCCAAACTCTAGTTTTAGGGTGTCTAAATGTGCGTGGTTGTAGTACGATAGAAAGCAAAAGATGTGAGATTGGATATATGTTTGGTAAGAGGAGGATGGATGTATTGGCATTGTGTGAGACGAAGATGATAGGAAAAGGAAAAGTGGCATTTGGTGATGTGATGGGTAGGGTGTCTGGGGTTGATAGGGGGAGAGCGAGAGAAGGTGTGGCATTATTGCTGAGTTAATGGATGGTAAATAAGGTAGTGGAATGGAGAGAAGTGTCATCTAGGCTGATGTGGGTGAGGGCTAGGATAGGAAGGGAATGTTGGGCTTTTGTTAGTGCATATGGGCCAGGATGTGAGAAAAGTGAGGAAGAGCGGGATGAATTCTGGAATGAGTTAACTAGATGTGTGGATTGTCTGAGTAGAAGGAACTATGTAGTTGTGTTGGGTGACTTGAATGCCAGAGTTGGTGATGGAGAGATAGAAGGTGTTGTAGGAAAGTATGGGGTACCAGATGGGAATGACTGTGGCGAGACACTGCTAGATTTGTGTGTGGAGCAAGAGTTGGTGATAGGTAATAGTTTATTTAAGAAGAAGTTAATAAATAAGTATACATGGATGAGAGTGGTAAATGGAAGAGTGAAAGAAAGAGCATTGATGGATTATGTGTTGGTAGCAAAGAGCATGGTTGGTAGAGTGAAAGATGTGCATGCATTCAGGGGTGTGGCTGCTGGGATGTCTGATCATTTTTTGGTTGAAGCAAAAGTGGTAGTAGCAAAGGAGTGGGGAAATAGTGTGGGGGAATGTATAAGGGAAATAGTGAAGGTGGAAGATTTGAAAAAAAGCAAAGAAGAGACAGGAATATCAGGACCGGTTGAGAGTGGCATATGACAGGGTGAAAGAAAGAGAAGTTGGGGAGTTAGGGGAGTAATGTGGATTGATGAAAGAATGTTTTGTGGGACATGCAAGTAATGTGTGTGGAAAGAGGTTTGTTGGAGGTGGCATGAGGAGGGGCAGTGAGTGGTGGAATGAAGGGGTGAAAATGAAGGTGGAAGAGAAAAAGAGGGCTTTTGAGGAATGGCTGCAGTGTAAAAGTAGGGAGAAGTATGAAAGTTATAGGGAGAAAAATGTGGAAACCAAGTGGAAGGTAGAGGAAGAAAAGAGGTTGGCAAATGTTAGGTGGGGACAGGATTTTAGTAGGTGATATGAGGAGAATAAAAAGAAGTTTTGGAAAGAAGTGAAGAGAGTAAGGAAGGGTGGATCGAGGATGGAAGAGGCAGTGAAAGATGTGAATGGACAGATTTTAAGAGGGAACGATGCAAGGAAAAGATGGGCAGAATATTTTGAGTGCTTGCTGAATGTTGATGAAGATAGAGAGGCAGATATAGTGGCAGTGGGAGGGGTTCAAGGGCCTGTAATGGGAGATGAAAATGAGAGAGAGATTACAAGAGAGGAGGTGAAAAGGGCATTGTATGAAGCGAAAGCAGGTAAAGCACCCGGAATGAATGGTGTGAGAGCGGAGATGTTGAAAGAAGGGGGTGTGACTGCATTGGAATGGTTAGTGAGAGTGTTTAATATATGCTTTATGTTGTAATTGGTGCCAGTGGAATGGGTGATTGCCTGTATACTGTCCCTATACAAAGGTAAGGGAGATGTGTATGAATGCAGTAATTTTAGGGGTATAAGTTTGTTGAGTGTGGTAGGAAAAGTGTATGGTAGGATACTGGTTAATAGGATTAGGGATAAGACAGAATATATGATCGCGGAAGTGCAGAGTGGTTTTAGGAGAGGTAGAGGTTGCATAGATCAGATTTTTATAGTTAGGCAGTTATGTGAGAAATATTTAGCAAAGGCTAAGGATGTGTATTTTTGCATTTTTGGATCTGGAGAAAGGCATATGATAGAGTTGATAGAGATGCTATGTGGAATGTTTTGATATTATATGGAATTAATGGTAAATTGTTGCATGCAGTGAAGAGTTTGTATGAGGGCAGTAGAGCTTGTGTTAGGGTAGGGAATGAAGTGAGTGAGTGGTTTCCAGTGAATGTGGGACTGAGACAGAGATGTGTGATGTCACCATGGCTGTTCAATTTGTATACTGATGGAGTTGTAAGAGAGGTGAATGAACGAGTGCGTGGTCGAGATTTGAGAATGGTAGATAGGGATGATAACGAGTGGGAACTGAATCAGTTGCTGTTTGCAGATGATACTGTGGTGGTGGCAGATTCAGAGGAAAAGCTGTGTCAGTTAGTGTCAGAATTTGGAATGGTGTATGAGAGAAGGAAGTTGCGAGTGAATGTGGGAAAGAGTAAGGTTATGAGGTGTACAAGAAATGAGGATGGTGCTGGACAGAATGTTATGTTGAATGGAGAGACACTTGAGGAAATTAATCAGTTTAAGTATTTAGGCTCGCTTAAAGCTGTAAATGGTGGAGTGGAAGCAGATGTGTGTCACAGAGTGAATGAAGGATGTAAAGTGGTGGGTCCATTGAAAGGAGTGATGAAGAATAGAGGGTTGGAAATGAATGTTAAAAAAGTTTTGTATGAGAAAGTGGTTGTGCCAATTGTGATGTATGGATCAGAGTTATGGGGTATGAAAGTAAGTGAGAGGCGAAAACTAAATGTGTTTGAGATGTAATGCCTGAGGAGTATGATTGGTGTATCTCGACTGGATAGGGTTAGGAATGAAGTGGTGAGAGCAAGAACTGGTGTGAGGAGAGAAATTGCAGCCAGAGTAGATATGAATGTTCTGAGATGGTTTGGCCATGTGGAAAGGATGGATGATGAAAAGCTGCTGAAAAAGGTGATGAATGCGAGAGTTGATGGGAGAAATGCTAGAGGGAGGCCTAGGTTTGGATGGATGGATGGAGTAAGGAGAGCCCTGAATGATAGGAGGATGGATGTGAGGGAAGCAAGCTTGCGTGCTAGGAATAGGAATGAGTGGCGAGCGATTGTGACGCAGCTCTGATGGGCATCTGCTGTTACCACGGGACTGCATCTTACAGAGGTAGCCCTGTGGTAGGGGCAATAGGAGGAGTTGGTAGTTGTGAAGCGACACAGGTTGTGGAAGAGCCGGGAGGATGGGCTGTGGCTATCCAGCAGTGCCATCTGAATGGTCGCTAGCTCCCTCGTCATTGCCCATAGAGCAAAGTAATCCCCTTATTGTTTTCCTTTTGATGTCGGCTACCCCCCAATTAAAGGGGGAACCAGCCAAGGTAGATAGATAGATAAACCCTTTAATGATTATCTCAACAAAATTGTTGAGGCATATTTGACTACTTAAAAATACATGAAAATTAAGTGCAACATCTAAGCAACCCCTAATTATATCGTTCAGATATTAAAAGGACGCAATTTCATAAAGATAATTTTTTTTTATATTCTCTTATGTTCATCATCAACGTAAATTGTAATCATGCCACTAATTGCTCAAGCAATTAGAAGTTAGGTCATGGGAAGACAGGTATTAGAGCAAATACCAAGCAGCTTTGGATTAGGTCATTCCTATTCCTGACTCTACCTGAATTTCTCATTTATGTTAGTATGCCGGAGATGATCTGGATTTGTGCTTAATTGAGAGAGGAATTAAGTTCGAGTTGCATGAAGGGGCTCTGGAAATCAAAGAGGAAAACAAAAGTCATTAATGTACTGAATGAAGAAATAACGGCCGTCCTAAACCTTTGGACCATGGAAACTAGAAAACATTTTAGGAAGAATGAATGAGCTATACAAATATTGTAATTAGCAATTTGTATTTCTTCCCCAAAAGCAGAGGTTAACCATTCAAAGTCATCTTCGTTTATAGAAAGCAAAAAAAATAATAATAAGTCTGAACCCAGAGAATTATTCACACACTTCATATCCATCTTTTCTCTGACAGCACATCGCTTGAGAAAAATATGTTTTGAAACAAAAGTTGGAAAATCTTTGAAATACAATGTTTTTTTTTTATTTAATTAAGCACAGATCTGCAGGACAGCCTTCTACTTGCCTATTTTCTAGCTGGAGCTCTAAGTGCAATAGGTTCCTCTTAACGTTCTCTCAATGTACATGTGTTACTCATTATACTTGATCACAAGAAACATTCGTAATTAAAAGCTTCTTCATTTCAGATGAAATAAGGCAATATTTACATTGTTGTGTAATTTCTTCTTTTAAAAATTAATAAATATGTGTTGAAATCTCATATATACTAAATAAGAAATACATGTATATATATATATATATATATATATATATATATATATATATATATATATATATATATATATATATATATATATATATATATATATATATATATATATATATATATATATATATATATATATATATATATATATATATATATA
>JAXCGZ010020760.1:47500-50000 GCA_037179515.1 Halocaridina rubra
AAAGTCATTCTCTTTCTACCACATAAGTAATAATGAGAATTTGATATAATACTTAAAAAGACTATTATGGGATTAGATATTCAAAAGATGCTTTCTGGAGTCCTGATAGAGGCGCTTCAGTTTAATGTGTCTAAGTTTTCTGTATACAATAAAATATACAAATTAGGTAATATTGATAACTATTCATACGCAGAAATGCACACACACACACACACACCACACACACACACACACACACACACACACACACATTCAAACACACACACACACACACACACACACACACACACACACACACACACACTATAAAGAGACAGTAATCAAAAAAATGAAAGACGTTGTGATGGAAAGGGCAAACCCACTCATCAGACAGGCACTTGATAAGGAGAAGACAGTGGTAATCTCAGGCATAAGCGAATCCCAGGAGCCAACATGGCAGGGGAGACTTGAAGAAAATAAAGCTAGGGTTGTAGACCTGATAAGAAAGCTTGGAGTAGTATGTGGTCCTGAGGATATTGTAAACATACACCAACTAGGTAATTATTCAAGGGAAGGAAAGCCGAGACCAACAAACGTAACCTTTGAGAGAGGGGAAACATGTAGGGAAATATTGTTGAGAAAATAAAGTCTAAAAGACCTTCCAGAATTCAAAGAAGTGTTCATTAGACGATACAGAACACAAGAAGAGATGGGAAAGATCAAAAACTTGTTGCAAGAGGCAAGAAGGTTAAATGATGAAAGAAATGAAGAAGAGAAGAAAAATTTTCATTACAGAGTTCTTCCAGACAAAGGGGAGATAAAGAAGATAATGACAGAAGATCAGGGGATGGGGCCTCATTAAGATTGTTATACACAAATGCTGATGGATTAGCTGGTAAGGCAGTAGAATTAAAAGATAGGATTCACAACAGTAAGGCAGATATAGTAGCAATTACAGAGACTAAGTTGAGTGAGGACATAAACAGTGTCACAGTTTTTCCTAAGGGCTTCAGAATACTAAGGGTTGAAAGATCTGAGAGGACTGGTGGAGGGATAGCACTACTCATAAGTGAAAGGATTCAAGTCGAAGAAATAAACTTGGCTATAGAAAGTGAGTTCAAGGAATTTCTTGTTGCTCGCATAAATACTGGGTCAGAGAGCATTATAATAACTGTTGTATACAACCCACCAAGGAACCAAAATAGGCTTGAAGTTTATGAGGAAAGTCATATAGGTACTATTGAAGTCATAAACTCAGTTGTTAACATGGCATGGGAAAAAAAATGTAGGATTTTGATTATGGGAGACTTTAATCATAAAGAGATAGATTGGATAAATCTTGACCCACACAGTGGTGAGGACTCATTCGGGGCAAGATTTCTAGATTGCGTACAAGGGAATTTCCTACACCAACATGTAATGGAACCAACAAGGGCCAGGGGTGGGGATGAGCCATCACTACTTGATCTAGTGTTCACAGATAATGTGTTGGATATTGAAAAAATTGAGTATAAACCACCAATTGGAAAGAGTGACCACTGTGTGTTGTTGATGGAGTATATCATTGAAGATATTCTTCCTGAGAGTAGAGGCACTGAGGACATGAGGAGGAACTATCCGAAAGGAGATTACATCAAAATGAATGAGCTTTTTGCAGTTATTGACTGGAGAACCTTATTTTACAACAAATCTGTACAAGAAATGTATGACATCTTTTGTGAGAAATATGAGAAGATAGTAGATTGCTGCATACCTGTCACCAAAGTAGGTGTAATTCATGCCAGAGAGAAATGGTTCGATAATGGGTGTAAAAGAGCTAAGGAGTGGAGAGACAAATGCTGGAAAAGGTATAGGAGGAGAAAAAACATAAATGCCTGGCAAACCTACAAAAGAGCAAGAAATGACTACCTAAGTAAAAGGAGAGAGGCAGAGAGAGACTATGAGAGGGACATCACCAGGAAGGCTAAAGAAAATCCCAAGCTTTTCCACAGCTTTATCAGAGGAAAACTGAAGGTAAAAGAACAGGTTTTAAGGCTAAAGAGAGCGGATGGAAGCATCACTGAGACGGATGAAGAGATCTGCAAAGAATTGAACAAGGAGTTTCAGTCAGTATTTACAGTAGAAAATACCCCACCCCCTCAGATTGCAGTGATAGAAGCTCAAGGGCCGGTATTAGAGAACATCAACCTTACAGCCACAGAGGTATGCAAAGCGCTGATGGATTTAGATGTTCATAAAGCTACAGGTCCTGATGACATATCCCCTCATGTGCTTAAAAAATGTGCAAACACAATATCAGTGGCACTAAGTATCATATTTAAGGAGTCACTGGAGTCGGGGGAGATTCCAAGATGCTGGAAACAAGCAAATGTGATACCTATCTTCAAAAAGGGAAGGAGGGATACGGCTCTGAACTATAGACCAGTTTCCTTGACCAGCATAGTTTGCAAAGTTATGGAGAAACTACTAAGGAAACATATCTCTCTTCACTTGGAATCCTTCAACTTTTTGTCAGTGAGGC
>JAXCGZ010020760.1:55000-80000 GCA_037179515.1 Halocaridina rubra
CCGTCTCAGTGATGCTTCCATCCGCTCTCCTTAGCCTTAAAACCTGTTCTTTTACCTTCAGTTTTCCTCTGATAAAGCTGTGGAAAAGCTTGGGATTTTCTTTAGCCTTCCTGGTGATGTAACTCTCATAGGCTCTCTCTGCCTCTCTCCTTTTACTTAGGTAGTCATTTCTTGCTCTTTTGTAGGTTTGCCAGGCATTTATGTTTTTTCTCCTCCTATACCTTTTCCAGCATTTGTCTCTCCACTCCTTAGCTCTTTTACACCCATTATCAAACCATTTCTCTCTGGCATGAATTACACCTACTTTGGTGACAGGTATGCAGCAATCTACTATCTTCCCATATTTCTCACAAAAGATGTCATACATTTCTTGTACAGATTTGTTGTAAAATAAGGTTCTCCAGTCAATAACTGCAAAAAGCTCATTCATTTTGATGTAATCTCCTTTCGGATAGTTCCTCCTCATGTCCTCAGTGCCTCTACTCTCAGGAAGAATATCTTCAATGATATACTCCATCAACAACACACAATGGTCACTCTTTCCAATTGGTGGTTCATACTCAATATTTTCAATATCCAACACATTATCTGTGAACACTAGATCAAGTAGTGATGGCTCATCCCCACCCCTGGCCCTTGTTGGTTCCATTACATGTTGGTGTAGGAAATTCCCTTGTACGCAATCTAGGAATCTTGCCCCGAATGAGTCCTCATCTCTGTGTGGGTCAAGATTTATCCAATCTATCTCTTTATGATTAAAGTCTCCCATAATCAAAATCCAACATTTTTTTTTCCCGTACCATGTTAACAACTGAGTTTATGACTTCAATAGTACCTATATGACTTTCCTCATAAACTTCAAGCCTATTTTGGTTCCTTGGTGGGTTGTATACAACAGTTATTATAGTGCTCTCTGACCCAGTATTTATGCGAGCAACAAGAAATTCCTTGAACTCACTTTCTATAGCCAAGTTTATTTCTTCAACTTGAATCCTTTCACTTATGAGCAGTGCTATCCCTCCACCAGTCCTCTCAGATCTTTCAACCCTTAGTATTCTGAAGCCCTTAGGAAAAACTGTGACACTGTTTATGTCCTCACTCAACTTAGTCTCTGTAATTGCTACTATATCTGCCTTACTGTTGTGAATCCTATCTTTTAATTCTACTGCCTTACCAGCTAATCCATCAGCATTTGTGTATAACAATCTTAATGAGGCCTCATCCCCTGATCTTCTTTCATTATCTTCTTTATCTCCCCTTTATCTGGAAGAACTCTGTAACAAAAATTTTTCTTCTGTTCTTCATTTCTTTCATCATTTAACCTTCTTGCCTCTTGCAACAAGTTTTTGATCTTTCCCATCTCCTCCTGTGTTCTGTATCATCTAATGAACACTTCTTTGAATTCTTGAAGGTCTTTTAGACTTTTTTTTTCTCAACAATATTTCCCTACATGTTTCCCCTCTCTCAAAGGTTACTTTTGCTGGTCTCGGCTTTCCTTCCCTCGAATATTTACCTAGTTGGTGTATGTTTACAATATCCTCAGGACCACAAACTACTCCAAGCTTTCTTATCAGGTCTACAACCCTAGCTTTATTTTCTTCAAGTCTTCCCTGCCATGTTGGCTCTTGGGATTCACTTATGCCTGAGATTACCACTGTCTTTTCCTTATCAAGTGCCTGTCTGATGAGTGGGTTTGCCCTTTCCATCACAACGTCTTTCATTTTTTCGATTACTGTCTCATTATAGTCAACTGTTTGTATGTTTTCCAGTGCCACCACCTTTACAGCCTCTTTTACTGCCACATTCCCCTTTAGTGCATCAGCAAAGGAAGTTTTCATGGCATCATTTTCCATATTCAGCTCCTGGAACTCTTTTCTGAACTGTTCAATGTTTTCCTTAATCTGGACATTCCAAGCAGCAATCTCGTCTCTCTCAGAAGAGAGCAGTGAACTAACATCTAATTCCTTTAGGTTGTCATTCAGCTGTTTGTTTTTATCTTCTTGTTTAGAAATTCTAGATTCTAGTAGGCTCTTTTCCCCTTCCAGCTTCTTTATTCTTTTTTCTAGTTCCTTTCTCTCCTGCCCTTGTGCTTTATTTGCTTCCTCCAAAGATCTTATTTGCTCTCTGAGTGTTTCATTCTCTTTCATTTCTCCATCCATATTCCGAATTTTATCATCAAGGCTTATAACCATTGCCTCTAAATTCTTGATTTTCTGTTTAAGTCCCCTAATGGCTACCCCTCCTACCGACCCATGGATGGGAGAGGTTTTGGACAGATATGGCGTCATTTTTATGTTCTCCATCTCACAGAATATAGAAAGAAGACGAGAAAGAGGAAAAAAAAAGAGAAAAACTTTTAATTAAGCTTCACACAGAATTTTTATATCTCCATATAAGTGCTATTTAGTGGCTCAGTTTATCTCTTTTCTGGTAACACACATCTTAACTTAAAAACTTGACCATGGTAATTTAAGGATAAAAGAAAAAGAAAAACAAAAGTCAAACCTGAAGGAAAATTCGAATTTGTGTCTGAGGTGGCACCCACCTGTTTCTGCTATATATTCTTCCTAACTGATAAACTCACTTGCTAACCAAGATATGTTATCACAGGATTAGACTTTACATTTAACTCAATATATATACAAAATAAAAAAAAATTGTAAAAGAGAAAGCTAAAAGAAAAGCAAAAAATTAAGAAAATAAGACAGCTGTACTACTTGGCAACTTAACTCAGTACTGTTGACAGTTGGGTATTTGTTTTTTTTTTATTATTCAATTATTTCGTGTATCAAACTAACTAACAAGTTAATATAAATGGGAAGGATACTGATTTTAACAATATATAGAACCACAGGATCAGGTAAACGGCTTAAGAGCTTTCCCCAGTTTACACAAAAAATTAGTTAAGTGATGTGATGGCTTCACCTCTGGCAACTCTTCTAAATTTCCTTCAAGGCAGAACTGGACGGCAGCTTCTCTCTCCCCTCACGAAAATGTTCTCAATTTTTTTCCTTTAATATTTTGGACAGTCTCGTCATACAACAAATATAAGCTTTGTACTCACAATACTCTGCAGGATTTCAGATTTATGGAAATTATGGTAAAGTTTTCCACTAAGCACTTAGTCACTCAAAACACAAGTAGTAATTTAAGATGAGCAGTTTCGTGTGTCACTGAACGTTGTGTGTGTGTGTGTGTGTGTGTGTGTGTGTGTGTGTGTGTGTGTGTGTGTGTGTGTGTGATTACCTAATTGTGATTACCTAATTGTGTTTACGGAAAAGAGCCCAAAACTCGTATATTCCCGTCTCCTGATTGCTTCCATTTTAGACTTAGTGATACTTATCATACCTGTCCTTAAAACTATGGATTGAGATAGCATTAACTACCTCCTCGCTTAGCCAATTCCAATTATCAACTACTCTTACACTGAAAAAGTATTTCCTTACATCCTGCAAAGAAGTTTTCTTACGAAGCTTCAAACTATGACCTCTAGTTCTAGAGCCAGCCATATCAAAATATCGATCCCTATCCACTCTATCATAACCATGAAGGAATTTAAAGACTGTCACCATATCCCCCCTCACTCATCTAGCTTCGAGTGATGGTAAGTCTAATTCCCTCAGCCTCTCATCATAACTGAGATTGCGTATTTCTGGCACCAGTTTCGTGGCATGTCTTTGAACTTTTTCAAGCTTAGCTATGTGCTTTTTCAAGTGCGGATTCCAAAAGGGGGCTGCATATTCGAGTTTTGGCCTCACATAGGTTACATAAATATTTCTGAACATTTCCTTGTCCATGTGCCTGAAGGCTACCCTTACATTTGATAAGAATGCATATGCTGCCCTTACTATGCCATTTGAACTGTAAACAACGGCACGGCATGCTCCTCATTTATTAGTGTTTTTTGTGGTTTTTACTTCAAGAAGCGCTTACAAACACTGTGAAGTGGATTTGTGAAGTGACATTGCATTTTTTGAAAGTAACAATAGAAGTTTTAGTTTGGTAGTTTATATTATTTTGTCATTACAAAAAATCAAAATTTGTAAGAAAACTCTTGTTCAAATTTTCCTTTATTTTGCGCATGCGCTCTAAGCCCTTTGACGTAATTTCCTGAATAGAACTATGGGTGAGACTAACTTCAGGGAACGCTCATTAGACAATGTAACAGAAAATGGTGCCTTAATTAACGAGAGGGAAAATTCGATGCAAATTATAAATAGCCCTTCTCTGGAAAATCCAACATGGGATTACCTTTTTCATAATTTTACAAAACCACAGCTTCAGAAGCACTGTCGACAGTTAGGACTGTCTAAGATATGGCAAACGAAGGAGAAGTTAATAGACATGATAATGAGAAATCATCATTCTTCTCGGAGGGATGAAGCGTCTCGCAACAATGATGACCAGCCTTCAGATACTCTTGCTAGAGTCCTCGGAGAATTAGAAGGTTTAAAGGAAAAATTAGCCATAAAGGATGTCGAAATACAGCAGCTCAATGAAATCATTCAAAATGCACACGTTACAATTAACCGTTTAAATGATCGTATATCTGTGCTGGAAGAAAAGATAAGTGACCAGTCTACAAGAAATACTGCTCGTCCATCTAATGACAAGATGCTTTTGATCGGGGATGAAAATTTAACTGAGGTAAGACCATCTGACCTGGGAAATGAATGCTTCATCAAGACTATCAAGGAGGCGACCATGGACCTCATTAAATGCTGGGGAGATGAAAGACTAGACTGGATTCCAGGTAAATGTGTTATTTATTGTGGTGGTAATGATCTGAGAGAAACTGAAAACTTAAGTCATATTTTTTATGATTTAGGACAGTTAATTTCCGAATTAAAGGATAAAAATGGTAACATGGAGCTCTTTATATGTGAAGCACAGACGTTGAACTTGATGAAAAAGTATCTCAATATAATGAAAAACTTAAAGAGGGGTCTGATGTGAACGGCATTAATGTGATCAACACAAATTTAAACTTCAGGATTGGCACCGGCGAAGTGGATGATATGTGTTATTATGAGGAAGGAGAAAACCCAAACTCAGTGTTAAACAGGTATGGGGTGCTTAGGTTATTATCAGTAATAAATAAACAATGTAATCATCTTAAATTACACGAAAATTTCAAAAGATCCATAAACAATTTTAAAGAAGATAGCCATACCCCTTCACCGAATAATGATAATAATGACTCACCCGATTCTCAACGAATTACTAACTGGGGTTTTCATGCACAATCACGACAGCCTCATCACTCGATATCGAATAGACATAAACAGATAGGCCGATACGAAGAGAGAAACCCTTACAACCGTGGTAACAGATTTATGCCAAGGAATAATCAATATAAAAGTTATCACCAGAACCACAGCAACAATGATAATTGGTACGAGCATAAACGTTTTTCTGATCACCGTATGAATAGCCAGTCAAGGGGATGCTTCAACTGTGGCGAATATAATCATCGCCAGTCGAGTTGCCGTTATGACCATCGAATTCGCTGCAATCTTTGCTACAAGTCCGGTCACAAAAGCCGTATGTGTAATTTACATAATAAAAGCTAGGAGTTTGGCCAAGAAGAAGGTGCCACTAATATAAATGGTGTGCTACAAGTAAATAAGGAACTTTTAATGATAATATATCTAAATGCTAGATATTTATTATGTCATTTTAATGAAATTGAATTAATGTTATACAACTATGATACTGACATTTTATGCATATGTGAAACTTGGCTCCATTCCTGTATTGATGATAAGTTTATTAAAATCTCTAATTTTAATGTTATAAGGTGTGATATGGGAAATGGAGGAGGCTCTTGCATTTTTATTCGTGACAATTACAATATTAAGTCTATTTCATTCGATATAGAGAGGGTTGAAGGCGTTGACGATGTGTGGATCCAAGTACAGCATAAAAAATTTCCCTCTTTTATTATTGGATGTGTTTATCGTCATCCTGGGGCCAAGGCATCATCTTTTTCTTATCTTTCTGAGGTTTTTAAATCAGCATGTTTAAAAAATAAGCCTGTTTTTATTTTAGGTGATTTTAACGACGACTTATTTGTTAGAGGTAACAATATGATAAAGATAATCAATAATCTAAGTTTGAAGCAAATAATTGATAAACCCACTAGAATAACTTCGAATTCCTCCACTTTGATAGATCTTTTAATCACAAATAAAAAAGAAATGATAGTCAAGTCAGATGTATTTCCGAGTCCTGTTGCTGATCATGAGATGATAACGGTAATTATAGACATACGTAAACCCAAACCGGAACCCCAAACCATAACGTATAGATGTAGAAAGAAGTATAGTCAAGACATATTTTGTAATTTACTTTTAAACCAATCGCATGTACTAAATAATATCTTGCACACAGACAATGCAAACTTGCAGGTAATTATCCTTACAGAGACCTTCAATAAATGTTTAGATCAGTGCGCACCTGTCATGACTGTTGAATTGACAAGACCCTTTGCTCCTTGGGTAGATGAAAATCTAAAGACATTAATTGCCGTAAAAAATAATTTACAGTCAGAGCTAAAAGTGAACCGACATAACTCTGAATTAGCAAATAAATATAAACAATCCAAAAAAAATACGGAGAGTCTTTTAAACAATGCTAAAATTAGATATTTTAAGGATAAATTAGTTACTTGTAAAGGGGATAGTGGGGCGACATGGGGGGTTATTAAAGATATGATGCCTGGTCTTAAAAAGAATAAAAAACATAATTTTGAAAACTCTTCTCAAAAAGCAAATGAATTTAATGAATATTTTGCATACGTAGGCAAGAATGCATTTCAGAAGTCACAAGAAGGTTTAGAGAGATTACAGACCCCAAATGTAGCGAACAATATTCACTATTCTGACAACTCTTATTTCAGACCCCAACCTGTGGATGTAGATACGGTAATTCTAATTTTCAAAAATTTAAAAGAGACAAATTCTATTGGATCAGACGGTATTACTTTAAAATACTTGAAAGATTCCCTCCCAGTCTTAATATTTTATATAACTGTTATTATTAATACCTCAATCGTTACCTTTATATATCCTGAGCTATGGAAGCATCCACACGTAGTGCCATTTTATAAAGCTGGTGATGTGGAAGACGTAAGTAATTACCGTCCTATTTCTTTGCTCCCCATTCTCTCGAAAATCTTAGAAAAGGTTGTTGCAACGCAGCTAGTAATGTTTCTCGAAAGTAAAAGATTATTAACGGATAGCCAACATGGTTTTCGACCAAACTTGTCAACTGAAACGGCACTACTAAAAGTAAATCAACATATTTATGATAATATTGAGAGTCAAAAGATATCTTTAATTTTACTGTTAGATCTATCTAAAGCATTTGACAGTGTTTCTCATAATGTTCTCTTAGAAAAATGTTACCAGCTAAAGATAGACAGGCGATGGTTTGAGAGTTATTTGAGCAATAGAGTTCAGTCTGTTAGGTTAGGTTCTGTTGTTTCATCTCCAAGAGCAGTAAAATATGGTGTGCCTCAAGGTTCAGTTTTAGGTCCGATTTTATTTCTAATTTATATTAATGACATGCATGAGATTTTAAGGAATTACTTTTTGGTACAATATGCTGATGACTCGCAGATTATTATATCGGGCAAAGTAAGTGAACTAAACGATTTAATAAACAGAGCACAATTAGCCCTTCAGGAAGCAAAAACATATTTTCAGATGAACGGACTAAATGTAAACGAAAATAAAACGCAATGCATGTTTGTTGGGTCAAGACAACTTGTCTCACTTATACCACCTAACACCGTAATAAATTTTGGTAACACTGCTATCATACCATCGAAATCAGTAAAAAATCTTGTAGTTTTTATGGATCAATATATGCTATTTGATGTTCATATTAATCATATATCAAGTAAAAATAGTGGTATACTAATGTTTTTGAATAGGATCAAGGATAGCTTTGATAAAACAACACGTGTAACAGTTGTACAGTCGCTGGTTTTGAGCATCATTAATTATTGTTTAAAAGTCTGGGGTGTAACAACCAAACAACAAGTGGAAAGAGTACAGAAATTAGAAAATTTTGCCGCCAAAGTAGCTTTCGGTGGAGCTAGAAAATATGATCACGTAACACCTATTCTTTGCGAACTTAAATGGTTGAACATGAGTTGCAAAATTACTTTTGATATATGTGTACTTGCATATAAAATTTGTAACAATCTGTTGCCTGATTGGCTGTTCGTTTTACCATCGGTGGGGAACACGATAACTAGAAATACACGTCAATCAAATGATCTTTTTATTCAGAGAACTAAAACGGATATGGGAGCTCGAAATATATTAATCAAAGCACCAACAATATATAACAGTATTCCAGAAAACATAAAGAAATCGCCTTCGTTACATATATTTAAGGAAAAACTAAAAACTTACCTCTTAAATAAATAAAAGAAATGCTTTAGACTACCGTGCATCAATTTAAGCGTACATCCTACCTTAGTTTTAATAAGATGTTGACGATTCATTTTATCTCTGAACCATGTACTTTTGTAATTTTATGTTTTTATGTTATCGGTTGAATTTTATGGCATTATCATGTTCAATTTTAATACCACGTGTTTTATTATTTTAGATTCTAGTGCTTTAGTGTGTTAGTTTTAAAGATTTGATGATATTTATTTACGTAAAGTTTTATGTTGCATTTTAAAGAATCCATTTGTCATTATTTTTATTTTATTTTAAGTATGTTTTATGCTATGTATGTTTCGTATTTGGTTTTAAAAAGTTTGCTGTAAATTTTAATTATGTTGTGATGATTTTAGAATTGCTTAACTGTTTTATCTTTGGATGTTTTAATGTTGGTTAGTCCTTTAAATGTTGATGATGTGCTTGGCCCCAGAACTGGATTTTAGTATTGAATAATTCTGCATATATTTTATACGTTGTATATATAATTCTATGTGAATAACCAATGTATATTGGAAATAAAGTTTTTGATTTTGTTTTTTGATTTTTTTTTTATATTTATTTCTGGAGACAACTCTGCCAGTATGTTTACTCCTAGATCTCTCTCATTTTCTGTCTCTTGAAGTTGTACTCCAGCCACCGAGTAGTCAAGCTTGGGCCTTCTTGCACTTGTACCCATTCTCATTACCTTACATTTTGAAGTATTGAATTTCATTAGCCACTTTTCTGACCACTCATGCAGATTATTTAGATCCTCCTGAAGTTCTCTACCATTGTTCTCGTTTTTTACTTTCTTCACAATCTTTGCATCATCTGCAAACATAATCATGAATGAATTTACAGACTCTGGTAGGTCATTTACATATACAAGGAACAAAAGTGGCCCTAAAACTGAACCCTGTGGAACTCCACTACTAACTCTTCTCCATTCAGACACTGAGTGTCTTACTCTAACCCTCTGTTCCCTTCCTTCTAAGTAAGTTTTTATCCATTCCAAAACATTTCCACCTATTCTAGCCATTGATTGCAGCTTCCTAATAAGTCTCCCATGTGGAACAGTGTCAAACGCTTTCTGGAAGTCTAGGAATATGCAATCTGCCCAGCCCTCTCTTTCCTGTAAGATTTGGCTTACCTCATCATAAAGTTCTAATAAGTTTGTTACTGTTGATCTACCTTCTCTGAAGCCATGTTGCCTCACTGACAAAAAGTTGAAGGATTCCAAGTGAAGAGAGATATGTTTCCTTAGTAGATTCTCCATACCTTTGCAAACTATGCTGGTCAAGGAAACTGGTCTATAGTTCAGAGCCGTATCCCTCCTTCCCTTTTTGAAGATAGGTATCACATTTGCTTGTTTCCAGCATCTTGGAATCTCCCCCGACTCCAGTGACTCCTTAAATATGATACTTAGTGCCACTGATATTGTGTTTGCGCATTTTTTAAGCACATGAGGGGATATGTCATCAGGACCTGTAGCTTTATGAACATCTAAATCCATCAGCGCTTTGCATACCTCTGTGGCTGTAAGGTTGATGTTCTCTAATACCGGCCCTTGAGCTTCTATTACTACAATCTGAGGGGGTGGGGTATTTTCTACTGTAAATACTGACTGAAACTCCTTGTTCAATTCTTTGCAGATCTCTTCATCCGTCTCAGTGATGCTTCCATCCGCTCTCCTTAGCCTTAAAACCTGTTCTTTTACCTTCAGTTTTCCTCTGATAAAGCTGTGGAAAAGCTTGGGATTTTCTTTAGCCTTCCTGGTGATGTAACTCTCATAGGCTCTCTCTGCCTCTCTCCTTTTACTTAGGTAGTCATTTCTTGCTCTTTTGTAGGTTTGCCAGGCATTTATGTTTTTTTCTCCTCCTATACCTTTTCCAGCATTTGTCTCTCCACTCCTTAGCTCTTTTACACCCATTATCAAACCATTTCTCTCTGGCATGAATTACACCTACTTTGGTGACAGGTATGCAGCAATCTACTATCTTCCCATATTTCTCACAAAAGATGTCATACATTTCTTGTACAGATTTGTTGTAAAATAAGGTTCTCAAGTCAATAACTGCAAAAAGCTCATTCATTTTGATGTAATCTCCTTTCGGATAGTTCCTCCTCATGTCCTCAGTGCCTCTACTCTCAGGAAGAATATCTTCAATGATATACTCCATCAAAAACACACAATGGTCACTCTTTCCAATTGGTGGTTCATACTCAATATTTTCAATATCCAACACATTATCTGTGAACACTAGATCAAGTAGTGATGGCTCATCCCCACCCCTGGCCCTTGTTGGTTCCATTACATGTTGGTGTAGGAAATTCCCTTGTACGCAATCTAGGAATCTTGCCCCGAATGAGTCCTCATCTCTGTGTGGGTCAAGATTTATCCAATCTATCTCTTTATGATTAAAGTCTCCCATAATCAAAATCCAACATTTTTTTTTCCCATACCATGTTAACAACTGAGTTTATGACTTCAATAGTACCTATATGACTTTCCTCATAAACTTCAAGCCTAGTTTGGTTCCTTGGTGGGTTGTATACAACAGTTATTATAGTGCTCTCTGACCCAGTATTTATGCGAGCAACAAGAAATTCCTTGAACTCACTTTCTATAGCCAAATTTATTTCTTCAACTTGAATCCTTTCACTTATGAGCAGTGCTATCCCTCCACCAGTCCTCTCAGATCTTTCAACCCTTAGTATTCTGAAGCCCTTAGGAAAAACTGTGACACTGTTTATGTCCTCACTCAACTTAGTCTCTGTAATTGCTACTATATCTGCCTTACTGTTGTGAATCCTATCTTTTAATTCTACTGCCTTACCAGCTAATCCATCAGCATTTGTGTATAACAATCTTAATGAGGCCCCATCCCCTGATCTTCTGTCATTATCTTCTTTATCTCCCCTTTATCTGGAAGAACTCTGTAACAAAAATTTTTCTTCTGTTCTTCATTTCTTTCATCATTTAACCTTCTTGCCTCTTGCAACAAGTTTTTGATCTTTCCCATCTCCTCCTGTGTTCTGTATCATCTAATGAACACTTCTTTGAATTCTTGAAGGTCTTTTAGACTTTTTTTTTCTCAACAATATTTCCCTACATGTTTCCCCTCTCTCAAAGGTTACTTTTGCTGGTCTCGGCTTTCCTTCCCTCGAATATTTACCTAGTTGGTGTATGTTTACAATATCCTCAGGATCACAAACTACTCCAAGCTTTCTTATCAGGTCTACAACCCTAGCTTTATTTTCTTCAAGTCTCCCCTGCCATGTTGGCTCTTGGGATTCACTTATGCCTGAGATTACCACTGTCTTTTCCTTATCAAGTGCCTGTCTGATGAGTGGGTTTGCCCTTTCCATCACAACGTCTTTCATTTTTTCGATTACTGTCTCATTATAGTCAACTGTTTGTATGTTTTCCAGTGCCACCACCTTTACAGCCTCTTTTACTGCCACATTCCCCTTTAGTGCATCAGCAAAGGAAGTTTTCATGGCATCATTTTCCATATTCAGCTCCTGGAACTCTTTTCTGAACTGTTCAATGTTTTCCTTAATCTGGACATTCCAAGCAGCAATCTCGTCTCTCTCAGAAGAGAGCAGTGAACTAACATCTAATTCATTTAGGTTGTCATTCAGCTGTTTGTTTTTATCTTCTTGTTTAGAAATTCTAGATTCTAGTAGACTCTTTTCCCCTTCCAGCTTCTTTATTCTTTTTTCTAGTTCCTTTCTCTCCTGCCCTTGTGCTTTATTTGCTTCCTCCAAAGATCTTATTTGCTCTCTGAGTGTTTCATTCTCTTTCATTTCTCCATCCATATTCCGAATTTTATCATCAAGGCTTATAACCATTGCCTCTAAATTCTTGATTTTCTGTTTAAGTCCCCTAATGGCTACCCCTCCTACCGACCCATGGATGGGAGAGGTTTTGGACAGATATGGCGTCATTTTTATGTTCTCCATCTCACAGAATATAGAAAGAAGACGAGAAACAGGAAAAAAAAAGAGAAAAACTTTTAATTAAGCTTCACACAGAATTTTTATATCTCCATATAAGTGCTATTTAGTGACTCAGTTTATCTCTTTTCTGGTAACACACATCTTAACTTAAAAACTTGATCATGGTAATTTAAGGATAAAAAGAAAAAGAAAAACAAAAGTCAAACCTGAAGGAAAATTCGAATTTGTGTCTGAGGTGGCACCCACCTGTTTCTGCTATATATTCTTCCTAACTGATAAACTCACTTGCTAACCAAGATATGTTATCACAGGATTAGACTTTACATTTAACTCAATATATATACAAAATAAAAAAAATAGTAAAAGAGAAAGCTAAAAGAAAAGCAAAAAATTAAGAAAATAAGACAGCTGTACTACTTGGCAACTTAACTCAGTACTGTTGACAGGTGGATATTTTTTTTTTTAATTATTCAATTATTTCGTGTATCAAACTAACTAACAAGTTAATATAAATGGGAAGGATACTGATTTTAACAATATATAGAACCACAGGATCAGGTAAACGGCTTAAGAGCTTTCCCCAGTTTACACAAAAAATTAGTTAAGTGATGTGATGGCTTCACCTCTGGCAACTCTTCTAAATTTCCTTCAAGGCAGAACTGGACGGCAGCTTCTCTCTCCCCTCACGAAAATGTTCTCAATTTTTTTCCTTTAATATTTTGGACAGTCTCGTCATACAACAAATATAAGTTTTGTACTCACAATACTCTGCAGGATTTCAGATTTATGGAAATTATGGTAAAGTTTTCCACTAAGCACTTAGTCACTCAAAACACAAGTAGTAATTTAAGATGAGCAGTTTCGTGTGTCACTGAACGTTGTGTGTGTGTGTGTGTGTGTGTGTGTGTGTGTGTGTGTGTGTGTGTGTGTGTGTGTGTGTGTGTGTGTGTGTGTGTGATTACCTAATTGTGATTACCTAATTGTGTTTACGGGAAAGAGCCCAAAGCTCGTATCTCCCGTCTCCTGATAGGTTCCATTTTTAGACTTAGTGATACTTATCATACCTGTCCTTAAAACTATGGATTGAGATAGCATTAACTACCTCCTCGCTTAGCGAATTCCAATTATCAACTACTCTTACACTTAAAAAGTATTTCCTTACATCCTGCAAACAAGTTTTCTTACGAAGCTTCAAACTATGACCTCTAGTTCTAGAGCCAGCCATATCGAAATATCGATCCCTATCCACTCTATCATAACCATGAAGGAATTTAAAGACTGTCACCATATCCCCCCTTACTCTTCTAGCTTCCAGTGATGGCAAGTCTAATTCCCTCAGCCTCTCATCATAACCGAGATTGCGTATTTCTGGCACCAGTTTCGTGGCATGTCTTTGAACTTTTTCAAGCTTAGCTATGTGCTTTTTCAAGTGCGGATTCCAAAAGGGGGCTGCATATTCGAGTTTTGGCCTCACATAGGTTACATAAATATTTCTGAACATATCCTTGTCCATGTGCCTGAAGGCTACCCTTACATTTGATAAGAATGCATATGCTGCCCTTACTACGCCATTTATATGTATTTCTGGAGACAAATCTGCCAGTATGTTTACTCCTAGATCTCTCTCATTTTCTGTCTCTTGAAGTTGTACTCCAGCCACCGAGTAGTCAAGCTTGGGCCTTCTTGCACTTGTACCCATTCTCATTACCTTACATTTTGAGGTATTGAATTTCATTAGCCACTTTTCTGACCACTCATGCAGATTATTTAGATCCTCCTGAAGTTCTCTATCATTGTTCTCGTTTTTTACTTTCTTCACAATCTTTGCATCATCTGCAAACATATTCATGAATGAATTTACAGACTCTGGTAGGTCATTTACATATACAAGGAACAAAAGTGGCCCTAAAACTGAACCCTGTGGAACTCCACTACTAACTCTTCTCCATTCAGACACTGAGTGTCTTACTCTAACCCTCTGTTCCCTTCCTTCTAAGTAAGTTTTTATCCATTCCAAGACATTTCCACCTATTCTAGCCATTGATTGCAGCTTCCTAATAAGTCTCCCATGTGGAACAGTGTCAAACGCTTTCTGGAAGTCTAGGAATATGCAATCTGCCCAGCCCTCTCTTTCCTGTAAGATTTGGCTTACCTCATCATAAAATTCTAATAAGTTTGTTACTGTTGATCTTCCTTCTCTGAAGCCATGTTGCCTCACTGACAAAAAGTTGAAGGATTCCAAGTGAAGAGAGATATGTTTCCTTAGTAGTTTCTCCATAAGTTTGCAAACTATGCTGGTCAAGGAAACTGGTCTATAGTTCAGAGCCGTATCCCTCCTTCCCTTTTTGATGATAGGTATCACATTTGCTTGTTTCCAGCATCTTGGAATCTCCCCCGACTCCAGTGACTCCTTAAATATGATACTTAGTGCCACTGATATTGTGTTTGCGCATTTTTTAAGCACATGAGGGGATATGTCATCAGGACCTGTAGCTTTATGAACATCTAAATCCATCAGCGCTTTGCATACCTCTGTGGCTGTAAGGTTGATGTTCTCTAATACCGGCCCTTGACCTTCTATCACTGCAATCTGAGGGGGTGGGGTATTTTCTACTGTAAATACTGACTGAAACTCCTTGTTCAATTCTTTGCAGATCTCTTCGTCCGTCTCAGTGATGCTTCCATCCACTCTCTTTAGCCTTAAAACCTGTTCTTTTACCTTCAGTTTTCCTCTGATAAAGCTGTGGAAAAGCTTGGGATTTTCTTTAGCCTTCCTGGTGATGTCCCTCTCATAATCTCTCTCTGCCTCTCTCCTTTTACTTAGGTAGTCATTTCTTGCTCTTTTGTAGGTTTGCCAGGCATTTATGTTTTTTCTCCTCCTATACCTTTTCCAGCATTTGTCTCTCCACTCCTTAGCTCTTTTACACCCATTATCGAACCATTTCTCTCTGGCATGAATTACACCTACTTTGGTGACAGGTATGCAGCAATCTACTATCTTCCCATATTTCTCACAAAAGATGTCATACATTACTTGTACAGATTTGTTGTAAAATAAGGTTCTCCAGTCAATAACTGCAAAAAGCTCATTCATTTTGATGTAATCTCCTTTCGGATAGTTCCTCCTCATGTCCTCAGTGCCTCTACTCTCAGGAAGAATGTCTTCAATGATATACTCCATCAACAACACACAGTGGTCACTCTTTCCAATTGGTGTGTGTGTGTGTGTGTGTGTGATTACCTAATTGTGATTACCTAATTGTGTTTACGGAAAAGAGCCCAAAGCTCGTATATTCCCGTATCCTGATCGCTTCCATTTTATACTTAGTGATACTTATCATACCTGTCCTTAAAACTATGGATTGAGATAGCATTAACTACCTCCTCGCTTAGCCAATTCCAATTATCAACTACTCTTACACTGAAAAAGTATTTCCTTACATCCTGCAAAGAAGTTTTCTTACGAAGCTTCAAACTATGACCTCTAGTTCTAGAGCCAGCCATATCAAAATATCGATCCCTATCCACTCTATCATAACCATGAAGGAATTTAAAGAATGTCACCATATCCCCCCTCACTCTTCTAGCTTCCAGTGATGGTAAGTCTAATTCCCTCAGCCTCTCATCATAACTGAGATTGCGTATTTCTGGCACCAGTTTCGTGGCATGTCTTTGAACTTTTTCAAGCTTAGCTATGTGCTTTTTCAAGTGCGGATTCCAAAAGGGGGCTGCATATTCGAGTTTTGGCCTCACATAGGTTACATAAATATTTCTGAACATTTCCTTGTCCATGTGCCTGAAGGCTACCCTTACATTTGATAAGAATGCATATGCTGCCCTTACTATGCCATTTATATACATTTCTGGAGACAAATCTGAAAGTATGTTTACTCCTAGATCTCTCTCATTTTCTGTCTCTTGAAGTTGTACTCCAGCCACCGAGTAGTCAAGCTTGGGCCTTCTTGCACTTGTACTCATTCTCATTACCTTACATTTTGAAGTATTGAATTTCATTAGCCACTTTTCTGACCACTCATGCAGACTATTTAGATCCTCCTGAAGTTCTCTACCATTGTTATCGTTTTTTACTTTCTTCACAATCTTTGCATCATCTGCAAACATATTCATGAATGAATTTACAGACTCTGGTAGGTCATTTACATATACAAGGAACAAAAGTGGCCCTAAAACTGAACCCTGTGGAACTCCACTACTAACTCTTCTCCATTCAGACACTGAGTGTCTTACTCTAACCCTCTGTTCCCTTCCTTCTAAGTAAGTTTTTATCCATTCCAAAACATTTCCACCTATTCTAGCCATTGATTGCAGCTTCCTAATAAGTCTCCCATGTGGAACAGTGTCAAACGCTTTCTGGAAGTCTAGGAATATGCAATCTGCCCAGCCCTCTCTTTCCTGTAAGATTTGGCTTACCTCATCATAAAATTCTAATAAGTTTGTTACTGTTGATCTACCTTCTCTGAAGCCATGTTGCCTCACTGACAAAAAGTTGAAGGATTCCAAGTGAAGAGAGATATGTTTCCTTAGTAGTTTCTCCATACCTTTGCAAACTATGCTGGTCAAGGAAACTGGTCTATAGTTCAGAGCCGCATCCCTCCTTCCCTTTTTGAAGATAGGTATCACATTTGCTTGTTTCCAGCATCTTGGAATCTCCCCCGACTCCAGTGACTCCTTAAATATGATACTTAGTGCCACTGATATTGTGTTTGCGCATTTTTTAAGCACATGAGGGAATATGTCATCAGGACCTGTAGCTTTATGAACATCTAAATCCAACAGCGCTTTGCATACCTCTGTGGCTGTAAGGTTGATGTTCTCTAATACCGGCCCTTGAGCTTCTATTGCTGCAATCTGAGGGGGTGGGGTATTTTCTACTGTAAATACTGACTGAAACTCCTTGTTCAATTCTTTGCAGATCTCTTCATCCGTCTCAGTGATGCTTCCATCCGCTCTCCTTAGCCTTAAAACCTGTTCTTTTACCTTCAGTTTTCCTCTGATAAAGCTGTGGAAAAGCTTGGGATTTTCTTTAGCCTTCCTGGTGATGTAACTCTCATAGGCTCTCTCTGCCTCTCTCCTTTTACTTAGGTAGTCATTTCTTGCTCTTTTGTAGGTTTGCCAGGCATTTATGTTTTTTTCTCCTCCTATACCTTTTCCAGCATTTGTCTCTCCACTCCTTAGCTCTTTTACACCCATTATCAAACCATTTCTCTCTGGCATGAATTACACCTACTTTGGTGACAGGTATGCAGCAATCTACTATCTTCCCATATTTCTCACAAAAGATGTCATACATTTCTTGTACAGATTTGTTGTAAAATAAGGTTCTCCAGTCAATAACTGCAAAAAGCTCATTCATTTTGATGTAATCTCCTTCCGGATAGTTCCTCCTCATGTCCTCAGTGCCTCTACTCTCAGGAAGAATATCTTCAATGATATACTCCATCAACAACACACAATGGTCACTCTTTCCAATTGGTGGTTCATACTCAATATTTTCAATATCCAACACATTATCTGTGAACACTAGATCAAGTAGTGATGGCTCATCCCCACCCTTGGCCCTTGTTGGTTCCATTACATGTTGGTGTAGGAAATTCCCTTGTATGCAATCTAGGAATCTTGCCCGAATGAGTCCTCATCTCTGTGTGGGTCAAGATTTATCCAATCTATCTCTTTATGATTAAAGTCTCCCATAATCAAAATCCTACATTTTTTTTCCCGTGCCATGTTAACAACTGAGTTTATGACTTCAATAGTACCTATATGACTTTCCTCATAAACTTCAAGCCTATTTTGGTTCCTTGGTGGGTTGTATACAACAGTTATTATAGTGCTCTCTGACCCAGTATTTATGCGAGCAACAAGAAATTCCTTGAACTCACTTTCTATAGCCAAGTTTATTTCTTCAACTTGAATCCTTTCACTTATGAGCAGTGCTATCCCTCCACCAGTCCTCTCAGATCTTTCAACCCTTAGTATTCTGAAGCCCTTAGGAAAAACTGTGACACTGTTTATGTCCTCACTCAACTTAGTCTCTGTAATTGCTACTATATCTGCCTTACTGTTGTGAATCCTATCTTTTAATTCTACTGCCTTACCAGCTAATCCATCAGCATTTGTGTATAACAATCTTAATGAGGCCCCATCCCCTGATCTTCTGTCATTATCTTCTTTATCTCCCCTTTATTTGGAAGAACTCTGTAACGAAAATTTTTCTTCTGTTCTTCATTTCTTTCATCATTTAACCTTCTTGCCTCTTGCAACAAGTTTTTTATCTTTCCCATCTCCTCCTGTGTTCTGTATCATCTAATGAACACTTCTTTGAATTCTTGAAGGTCTTTTAGACTTTTTTTTTCTCAACAATATTTCCCTACATGTTTCCCCTCTCTCAAAGGTTACTTTTGCTGGTCTCGGCTTTCCTTCCCTCGAATATTTACCTAGTTGGTGTATGTTTACAATATCCTCAGGACCACAAACTACTCCAAGCTTTCTTATCAGGTCTACAACCCTAGCTTTATTTTCTTCAAGTCTCCCCTGCCATGTTGGCTCTTGGGATTCACTTATGCCTGAGATTACCACTGTCTTCTCCTTATCAAGTGCCTGTCTGATGAGTGGGTTTGCCCTTTCCATCACAACGTCTTTCATTTTTTCGATTACTGTCTCTTTATAGTCAACTGTTTGTATGTTTTCCAGTGCCACCACCTTTACAGCCTCTTTTACTGCCACATTCCCCTTTAGTGCATCAGCAAAGGAAGTTTTCATGGCATCATTTTCCATATTCAGCTCCTGGAACTCTTTTCTGAACTGTTCAATGTTTTCCTTAATCTGGACATTCCAAGCAGCAATCTCGTCTCTCTCAGAAGAGAGCAGTGAACTAACATCTAATTCCTTTAGGTTGTCATTCAGCTGTTTGTTTTTATCTTCTTGTTTAGAAATTCTAGATTCTAGTTGACTCTTTTCCCCTTCCAGCTTCTTTATTCTTTTTTCTAGTTCCTTTCTCTCCTGCCCTTGTGCTTTATTTGCTTCCTCCAAAGATCTTATTTGCTCTCTGAGTGTTTCATTCTCTTTCATTTCTCCATCCATATTCCGAATTTTATCATCAAGGCTTATAACCATTGCCTCTAAATTCTTGATTTTCTGTTTAAGTCCCCTAATGGCTACCCCTCCTACCGACCCATGGATGGGAGAGGTTTTGGACAGAGATGGCGTCATTTTTATGTTCTCCATCTCACAGAATATAGAAAGAAGACGAGAAAGAGGAAAAAAAAAAGAGAAAAACTTTTAAGTAAGCTTCACACAGAATTTTTATATCTCCATATAAGTGCTATTTAGTGACTCAGTTTATCTCTTTTCTGGTAACACATATCTTAACTTAAAAACTTGACCATGGTAATTTAAGGATAAAAAGAAAAAGAAAAACAAAAGTCAAACCTGAAGGAAAATTCGAATTTGTGTCTGAGGTGGCACCCACCTGTTTCTGCTATATATTCTTCCTAACTGATAAACTCACTTGCTAACCAAGATATGTTATCACAGGATTAGACTTTACATTTAACTCAATATATATACAAAATAAAAAAAATAGTAAAAGAGAAAGCTAAAAGAAAAGCAAAAAAATTAAGAAAATAAGACAGCTGTACTACTTGGCAACTTAACTCAGTACTGTTGACAGGTGGATATATTTTTTTTTTTATTATTCAATTATTTCGTGTATCAAACTAACTAACAAGTTAATATAAATGGGAAGGATACTGATTTTAACAATATATAGAACCACAGGATCAGGTAAACGGCTCAAGAGCTTTCCCCAGTTTACACAAAAAATTAGTTAAGTGATGTGATGGCTTCACCTCTGGCAACTCTTCTAAATTTCCTTCAAGGCAGAACTGGACGGCAGCTTCTCTCTCCCCTCACGAAAATGTTCTCAATTTTTTTCCTTTAATATTTTGGACAGTCTCGTCATACAACAACTATAAGTTTTGTACTCACAATACTCTGCAGGATTTCAGATTTATGGAAATTATGGTAAAGTTTTCCACTAAGCACTTAGTCACTCAAAACACAAGTAGTAATTTAAGATGAGCAGTTTCGTGTGTCACTGAACGTTGTGTGTGTGTGTGTGTGTATATGTGTGTGTGTGTGTGTGTGTGATTACCTAATTGTGATTACCTAATTGTGTTTACGGGAAAGAGCCCAAAGCTCGTATCTTCCCGTCTCCTCATCGGTTCCATTTTAGACTTAGTGATACTTATCATACCTGTCCTTAAAATTATGGATTGAGATAGCATTAACTACCTCCTCGCTTAGCCAATTCCAATTATCAACTACTCTTACACTTAAAATGTATTTCCTTACATCCTGCAAACAAGTTTTCTTACGAAGCTTCAAACTATGACCTCTAGTTCTAGAGCCAGCCATATCAAAATATCAATCCCTATCCACTCTATCATAACTATGAAGGAATTTAAAGACTGTCACCATATCCCCCCTCACTCTTCTAGCTTCGAGTGATGGTAAGTCTAATTCCCTCAGCCTCTCATCATAACTGAGATTGCATATTTCTGGCACCAGTTTCGTGGCATGTCTTTGAACTTTTTCAAGCTTAGCTATGTGCTTTTTCAAGTGCGGATTCCAAAAGGGGGCTGCATATTCGAGTTTTGGCCTCACATAGGTTACATAAATATTTCTGAACATTTCCTTGTCCATGTGCCTGAAGGCTACCCTTACATTTGATAAGAATGCATATGCTGTCCTTACTATGCCATTTATATGTATTTCTGGAGACAAATCTGCCAGTATGTTTACTCCTAGATCTCTCTCATTTTCTGTCTCTTGAAGTTGTACTCCAGCCACCGAGTAGTCAAGCTTGGGCCTTCTTGCACTTGTACCCATTCTCATTACCTTACATTTTGAAGTATTGAATTTCATTAGCCACTTTTCTGACCACTCATGCAGATTATTTAGATCCTCCTGAAGTTCTCTACCATTGTTCTCGTTTTTTACTTTCTTCACAATCTTTGCATCATCTGCAAACATATTCATGTGTGTGATTACCTAATTGTGATTACCTAATTGTGTTTACGGGAAAGAGCCCAAAGCTCGTATCTTCCCGTCTCCTGATCGGTTCCATTTTTAGACTTAGTGATACTTATCGTACCTGTCCTTAAAACTATGGATTGAGATAGCATTAACTACCTCCTTGCTTAGCGAATTCCAATTATCAACTACTCTTACACTGAAAAAGTATTTCCTTACATCCTGCAAACAAGTTTTCTTACGAAGCTTCAAACTATGACCTCTAGTTCTAGAGCCAGCCATATCGAAATATCGATCCCTATCCACTCTATCATAACCATGAAGGAATTTAAAGACTGTCACCATATCCCCCCTTACTCTTCTAGCTTCGAGTGATGGCAAGTCTAATTCCGTCAGCCTCTCATCATAACTGAGATTGCATATTTCTGGCCCCAGTTTCGTGGCATGTCTTTGAACTTTTTCAAGCTTAGCTATGTGCTTTTTCAAGTGCGGATTCCAAAAGGGGGCTGCATATTCGAGCTTTGGCCTCACATAGGTTACATAAATATTTCTGAACATTTCCTTGTCCATGTGCCTGAAGGCTACCCTTACATTTGATAAGAATGCATATGCTGCCCTTACTACGCCATTTATATGTATTTCTGGAGACAAATCTGTCAGTATGTTTACTCCTAGATCTCTCTCATTTTCTGTCTCTTGAAGTTGTACTCCAGCCACCGAGTAGTCAAGCTTGGGCCTTCTTGCACTTGTACCCATTCTCATTACCTTACATTTTGAAGTATTGAATTTCATTTGCCACTTTTCTGACCACTCATGCAGATTATTTAGATCCTCCTGAAGTTTTCTACCATTGTTCTCGTTTTTTACTTTCTTCACAATCTTTGCATCATCTGCAAACATATTCATGAATGAATTTACAGACTCTGGTAGGTCATTTACATATACAAGGAACAAAAGTGGCCCTAAAACTGAACCCTGTGGAACTCCACTACTAACTCTTCTCCATTCAGACACTGAGTGTCTTACTCTAACCCTCTGTTCCCTTCCTTCTAAGTAAGTTTTTATCCATTCCAAAACATTTCCACCTATTCTAGCCATTGATTGCAGCTTCCTAATAAGTCTCCCATGTGGAACAGTGTCAAACGCTTTCTGGAAGTCTAGGAATATGCAATCTGCCCAGCCCTCTCTTTCCTGTAAGATTTGGCTTACCTCATCATAAAATTCTAATAAGTTTGTTACTGTTGATCTTCCTTCTCTGAAGCCATGTTGCCTCACTGACAAAAAGTTGAAGGATTCCAAGTGAAGAGAGATATGTTTCCTTAGTAGTTTCTCCATAAGTTTGCAAACTATGTTGGTCAAGGAAACTGGTCTATAGTTCAGAGCCGTATCCCTCCTTCCCTTTTTGAAGATAGGTATCACATTTGCTTGTTTCCAGCATCTTGGAATCTCCCCCGACTCCAGTGACTCCTTAAATATGATACTTAGTGCCACTGATATTGTGTTTGCGCATTTTTTAAGCACATGAGGGGATATGTCATCAGGACCTGTAGCTTTATGAACATCTAAATCCATCAGCGCTTTGCATACCTCTGTGGCTGTAAGGTTGATGTTCTCTAATACCGGCCCTTGAGCTTCTATCACTGCAATCTGAAGGGGTGGGGTATTTTCTACAGTAAATACTGACTGAAACTCCTTGTTCAATTCTTTGCAGATCTCTTCGTCCGTCTCAGTGATGCTTCCATCCGCTCTCTTTAGCCTTAAAACCTGTTCTTTTACCTTCAGTTTTCCTCTGATAAAGCTGTGGAAAAGCTTGGGATTTTCTTTAGCCTTCCTGGTGATGTCCCTCTCATAATCTCTCTCTGCCTCTCTCCTTTTACTTAGGTAGTCATTTCTTGCTCTTTTGTAGGTTTGCCAGGCAATTATGTTTTTTCTCCTCCTATACCTTTTCCAGCATTTGTCTCTCCACTCCTTAGCTCTTTTACACCCATTATCGAACCATTTCTCTCTGGCATGAATTACACCTACTTTGGTGACAGGTATGCAGCAATCTACTATCTTCCCATATTTCTCACAAAAGATGTCATACATTTCTTGTACAGATTTGTTGTAAAACAAGGTTCTCCAGTCAATAACTGCAAAAAGCTCATTCATTTTGATGTAATCTCCTTTCGGATAGTTCCTCCTCACGTCCTCAGTACCTCTACTCTAAGGAAGAATGTCTTCAATGATATACTCCATCAACAACACACAGTGGTCACTCTTTCCAATTGGTGGTTCATACTCAATATTTTCAATATCCAACACATTATCTGTGAACACTAGATCAAGTAGTGATGGCTTATCCCCACCCCTGGCTCTTGTTGGTTCCATTACATGTTGGTGTAGGAAATTCCCTTGTACGCAATCTAGGAATCTTGCCCCAAATGAGTCCTCACCACTGTGTGGGTCAAGATTTATCCAATCTATCTCTTTATGATTAAAGTCTCCCATAATCAAAATCCTACATTTTTTCTCCCGTGCCATGTTAACAACTGAGTTTATGACTTCAATAGTACCTATATGACTTTCCTCATAAATTTCAAGCCTATTTTGGTTCCTTGGTGGGTTGTATACAACAGTTATTATAATGCTCTCTGACCCAGTATTTATGCGAGCAACAAGAAATTCCCCGAACTCACTTTCTATAGCCAAGTTTATTTCTTCAACTTGAATCCTCTCACTTATGAGCAGTGCTATCCCTCCACCAGTCCTCTCAGATCTTTCGACCCTTAGTATTCTGAAGCCCTTAGGAAAACCTGTGACACTGTTTATGTCCTCACTCAACTTAGTCTCTGTAATTGCTACTATATCTGCCTTACTGTTGTGGATCCTATCTTTTAATTCTACTGCCTTACCAGCTAATCCATCAGCATTTGTGTATAACAATCTTAATGAGGCCCCATCCCCTGATCTTCTGTCATTATCTTCTTTATCTCCCCTTTGTCTGGAAGTATTCTGTAACGAAAATTTTTCTTCTCTTCTTCATTTCTTTCATCATTTAACCTTCTTGCCTCTTGCAACAAGTTTTTGATCTTTCCCATCTCTTCCTGTGTTCTGTATCATCTAATGAACACTTCTTTGCATTCTTGAAGGTCTTTTAGACTTTTTTTTCTCAACAATATTTCCCTACATGTTTCTCCTCTCTCAAAGGTTACTTTTGTTGGTCTCGGCTTTCCTTCCCTCGAATATTTACCTAGTTGGTGTATGTTTACAATATCCTCAGGACCACATACTACTCCAAGCTTTCTTATCAGGTCTACAACGCTAGCTGCGTGTGTGTGTGTGTGTGTGTGTGTGTGTGTGTGCGGTGTGTGTGTGTGTGTGTGTGTGTGTGTGTGTGTGTGTGTGTGTGTGTGTGTGAAGAGTACGTCACAAAAACCAAAGCTATTGCTTATGAATAAATGGCGGACCTTCGCAAGCGCCTGAGGACACTTGTCTTCTTATACCACAACTTAAATTTATTTACTCATAAGCAATATCCTTGATTTTTGTGATGTACTCTT
>JAXCGZ010020760.1:90000-132500 GCA_037179515.1 Halocaridina rubra
GTTCAGTAAAAGACCATTACTGTTAAAATAACTTTTGGCACAGTTTAATATATCTTCAGCCCTTTTAAAGATTTCAGGAATTCTATCAATGTCACCAGTAAGCATAATCTGGGTGTCATCAGCATACATAACAAGTAGGCAATCTCTTATAAATTGAGGTAAATCATTAACACATATTAAGAAAAGCAGAGGACCCAAAATTGAACCCTGAGGAACGCCAAAACTGATATCTAAAGAAGAAGAGAGAGTCGAGCCCATTCGAACTGATTGAATTCGATCTTTCAGATAATTTTCGAACCAAAATGAGTCAACATGAACTTTGGAAAGTTTTCTCATTAGAATTTGATGGTGTACACTGTCAAATGCTTTAGACAAATCTAACAATAATAAAAGTGATATTTTCTTATTTTCAATATTACTATAAATTTTATCAGTAATTTTAAGTAGGGCCGTCTCGGTCGAAAGTTTAGGCCGAAAACCGTGTTGTTCTTCACATAATAGACAATTTGATTCAAGGAAATTTATTAACTGGGTGGCAACTACCTTCTCAAGTATTTTAGACAGAATGCTGAGAAGAGAGATTGGCCTATAATTTTCAACATTATTAGTATCTCCACTCTTAAAAACGGGGGTGATATAGGGATGCTTCCAGAGGTTAGGATAACTGCCTGTAACAATGGATGTATTAACAATGACTAAAATGAAAAATACTGTAACTGGCAATGAGTCAATTAGGAAGCGAAGTTGTATCCCATCGGAACCACAAGAGTTTGTTGGTTTGAGGTTCTTTATGATAAGAATAAGTGTGACTAAATCGATTGGGTGCGGTCTAAAATTATTGATAATATTTCTTTCAGCTGGAGGCTGGCAATTATGTGGTTGATTAATAATCAAGTCATTATTATCTTGGGACTTTTCATATGTGGACTTACCTATTTCAGCAAAATACTTATTAAAATCATTCACTCGCTTTTCCACATTATCACTGAGAAGGTCAGAATTTTCTAAGATTTCCTTATTTGCAGGAATTATTCTTTTTATAACATTCCAAGTTCCTTTGATATTTCCCTTATACTTGGAAAATTCTTCCCTGAAATGATTTTTCTTCTTTTCGGACAACATTGTTTTAGTAAGGTTTCTTTCTCTTCTATAGGCTCTTTCCATCTCGGAGTTTTGTCTATCAGATTTAAATTGCCTTAGGAGGTCATCTCTCCTTTTCATTTGCTCTTTTAACTGAGAGTCAATCCACGGGGCAGGAGGGCGTGTCATGACTTTGGTTGTAAGAGGGGCACATTCATTTAAACATCTCGTAAAAACATCAGTAAAAGTAGAAACTTGATAATTTACACAATCTGTAGTTAGTATTGAATTTAAAATGTTGTATTCATTAAGAAGAGTGTCGCAGAAACAATTTTGAGAATAATTCTCAAGAGATCGGAAAGTTTTAACAATTGGCGGTATTCCTTAAACCTAAAGATATTTCTAATTTGATCTTTTTTGTTTTGTTTTTTAATATTGATGGAATCCATTTTTTACCTCTCCTTTTTCTTTTAATAAAAAAAATCCTTTGCTGTTTTTTTAAATGAATTTTAGTAAGAATTCTTTTAACAGTGTATATTATTCAATAGTTTCTGAGATATGATATATAATGCATATGAATCCACATACAATCACAGACACACCTTTGCACGTATGCTCGCGCGCACACACGCCTACACATATGCAAATGCATAAACACACACGAGAGAGAGAGAGAGAGAGAGAGAGAGAGAGAGAGAGAGAGAGAGAGAGACATACTCTGGCAGACTCGGCTATTATTACTAGAGCAATTGTTTTGTATTAAAATTTTCGAAGCATCTAAAGTCATTTAGACGTAATTTAAAGCTATTTTATACTCTTTAGCACTTAAGAAACTTTTGTTCTTTATTTCCACAGTTATTGCAAATTCATTTTTTTCTGAAGCCTGAATATTTTCATTTGGTAAGGACATGATAGTCTTAAAATTTTAATTGCATTTTGAGGAGGAGGAGGAAGAAGAGGAGGAGGAGGAGGAGTTTAGAGAGAGAGAGAGAGAGAGAGAGAGAGAGAGAGAGAGAGAGGAGAGAGAGAGAGAGAGAGAGAGAGAGAGAGAGAGAGAGAGAGAGAGAGAGAGAGAGAGAGAGAGAGAGAGAATTACTCAATCTCTTCGCTTCAGTCATATGCATTCTTTCTCCAGCACTGATGTGTTAATGCTTTAGGAGGAGGAACTTTGACCTTTTACCCTGTGGAAGACCCAAGTACTCTGGAGTGGGAGGAAATTGGTGAACCTTTATTCACAATGAAATAAGATGGGCGAGATTTAGTGAAATGGCTCCCGACAAAGAAGATGTGTGCTTTGACTCTGCCACATACTTTACAATGGGGATTACGATCATTGTATATGTATTTGCAAGTTTATACTAAGACATTAAAAAAGAAAGAAAATTATGAAAAGTGTGTTATTCTCATATACAGGTATGGTATGCGCATATATAGGAAAATAAGAAATTAAGCTGTATATTTGATATATATTCTTTCATTTTTGTTATCGATGTTATGTTTGTTCACAAAGTATGATTCTACAGTACCTACTACTAATGTTTTGTTTTTTTTTTACAAAAAATAACGTTTTGATAGTTCTGTGGTTCAGCATATGACATCTAGTTCTAGATGTTATTTTTCCTTGGGTACATAGATGTCTTTTTTCTCTTCCTTTACACATTTTACCTTCTAAGTTCACAGAGGTTGGGAGGCTTCAGACGTCACTACTGTCGCCTAAGTCTCTCAGACATGAGTAAACTCAAATTTAAATTCTGAGTTTTCAACCTCCAGTGCATTGGTATGTCAGTTCAATCTTGAACACAGGAAGCTAAGGATCCACCACCTTGTGACTTATTTTTCCAAGGGTATTCTCATAAATAATCTTTTTCTATACCATTTAGAAAGACTTCTATATTAACACATCAATTAAAACACTTTCGAATGAATCACTAAACTCTCGGAAGGATCCCACTGAAAATTCAAAACCGGAATAATTTAATCGAAATTAATTCAGTCTGTAAATTTAAATGGAAATTCCATTCTAAAGGCTTTTGTTCTTCTGACTGTCCTGTAGCAAAATTAAAGCAATTCTGGGATTAGCATAATTATGATCTTTTTCACTGGCCAGTTTTGCTGACACACACAGAACTCTTGAGATAAATATGCAAAAAAAAAAATAGCAATTGGAAATAATTATCGCAGTGTGCTTTGTGTTTAGTCTTACTCCAAAGAAGTTTAAATATTCTTTTCTGCTTGTATTTTGGTCATGGAATTCTAGGTAAAAAATGTTTTCTGCTAGCATTCTGTTTCTGGAAAAGCAAAGCAATGGTAAATGGGCGTTTGTAAAGAAATTGTGTTGCCGAGTTGCTTCTAAGTAAGTGAAGAGGAGTACATGGAGAAAGTTTCAAGCTGTCTGTGTCCACCCCCATTCGAATTGGGACTAATAGTGACCCGTAAAGCAATACAACAATATGGAAAAAATTAAACACTTGAATTCATGGTACATGACATTAATGTCATCGTCTCTGATCACACTCTGTTGTTAAAGTAAAGATTTTATTTTTAATGAAAACTCAATAGGCATTTGAAAAAGAAAATTTGATGCCTAATTTTTCATTAAGATTGTAAATTATAGAGGAAGAAATAGAATTTTTTTAAATTCATATTATGCACATTAAATTCGTCATTTCTGAACACATATTGCTCTTAAAGAAATTAAATTAGTTTACATGAAGTTGGTATACTTTTAAAGATGGGACTTTGAAGTAAACAAATAGATTATTACACTTACCATACGGTATGATATCCATTTTCTGTTTATGATTTCGGTCTGTTCCTAAAAGGATAGGTTTGTAAAAAAAAAAAAAAAAAAAAAAAATCCCGATTTCTTAAACAATGTAAACCTAGGATACCATATTGTTAGTTAGCTAGACACACACAAATGGATTTCAAAAACATACACAAACATACACAAAACCGCGTCATATGCGTTTATGAAATCCATTTGTGTGTGTCTAGCTTACTAGGAATATGGTATCCTAGGTTTACACTGTTTAAGATATTGGACCTTAATCTTGAAAGAATGAATATACTGATAGGCTTTTAATGAGGTGCCCGATGTGATTTTGGCATTTGGATTAATTTTTAATAATCATAGGCGATCGCTGAAGAAGAAAAAGTTTAGCCTAATATCTTTCCTGTTAGATCAATGTGATTCTTTTCTTTAACTCAAATTAATTTTTTCATTTTAGAGAAGATATTGATGAAGTAATTATAGCTAAAATGTCTTCAAACATGTGAGCTTTGCGCCTGGTCAGATTAAAAGAGAATAAAGCCAAGCGAAGGACTAGAAATATTAAAATCCTTTTCATGGTTATAGGCCATAAATTGTCCATTTCTGATCCATTCTATATGGTAATTTTGAGTGAAACTTTATTATAAAAAATTATGAAAGTTAAGACTCTGGAGGTTAGTTTGCTTTAATGAAAAATAAAGAAGAAATCTTGACACGAATACAAAAATGTGGATACTCTCTTGTCACTGTTACTACGACAGAAATTCGACATCTCTGACCCAGTTCATTGCACGGAAATACCAAAAGATTTGTATCGCTAGAATACTCAACTTGGGCGTTAGGAAGGGCATCCAGTCTTAATTCCTCAGCTTCATCCCGTCTGTGTCCACCCCTAAATAGGGCCAAAAAGTGACACTAAAATTAAAATAATAATAATAATAATAATAATAATAATAATAATAATAATAATAATAATAATAATAATAATAATAATAATAATAATAATAATAATAATAATAATAATGGACTGATGCTTCAGCATGTTCGAAGGAGAGATTTTTGTGCTTGGTCAGACTTAATGATAACAAAGTTTTGAAGATGAGGCATTGCTGTCTTTTGGTAGTCTGACTTTAAAGAATTGTATATGAAAATAAAATTAAAAAAAAAAGATATTCTACTGCTCTTTTTTCTAGTGACACGAAAATATCAATAATTTTTTTATCTTTGAGTCGCTCTTTGAAGAATGAAATTGAACGATTATTTGTGAAAAAGTACTTTCGATCAAGACTTTTGTTTATAGCTTGAACCAAAACAATTGTAATCTTAACAGGAGGGAAAAAAAAGTAGTTTCAGCGAAATATTAAATCATAACTTATCATCTCATTCAGGAATTAAATGTACATGATTTATTTTTTTTTTCCTTAAGCTTATCATCTATGTAATTACTAATCATACCACTATTTGCTTTACCCCTAGCAATTAATAGCTCATTGGAAGAGGGTAAATACCAAGCAGTAGTGCATGAAGTCATTTCTATTCCTGCTTCTAACTACATTTCTCATGGCTTTTAAATTTCTGGATAATACCTGGATTTGTGCTTAACTGAGAGAGAAATTGATGTCACTGGCCATGAGGTAGCTCTGAAAATCAGAGAGGAAAACAAAATGAATCACAAAACTTTCGGAAGGATCCCATTGAAAATTCAAAACCGGAATAATTTAAGAGAAACTAATTCAGTCTGTAAATTTAAATGGAAATTCTATTCTAAAAGCTTTTGTTCTTCTGACTGTCCTGTAGCAAAATTAAAGCAATTTTGGGATTAGCATAATTATGATCTTTTTCACTATCCAGTTTTGCTTTCAAACACAGAACTCTTGAGATAATGACATGAATGAAATGAAAAGGAGAGAAAACAATGGCTGCCCTAAACCTTTGCACCATGGAAACTAAAAAATATCAGGAAAAAATGACTGAGATACACACATATTGTAATAAGCACTGGATTTCATCCCCAAAAGCAATAGAAACATTCAAAAAAAAAAAGAAATCTGGAATAGGAGAAGGCCATCTTTATTTTGACAAGATATCTCTTAAGGATGAAAATCTTTTGAAACGATAAGTTTGGAAATTTTAAGAATATATCACAATCTCTTATTTAGGTAGTCTCAGAGCTGCTGAACAGCCTTCTATGTGCCTATTATCTTGCTTGAGTTCATAGTGCAATAGGTTCCTCGAAGATTCTTTCTATTTGCTGATGTTACTTATTATGATTAGAAACTTTTTCATAGCAAATGAAAGTAAGGCACATTTACTTCTTGGTGCCATTTTCCCTCTAACAAGTATTAAATATGTATAAAATATCATACACACTGAATAAGTCATATGAATACACTATACTTCTGTGGTGATACTAAATAATACATTATAAAAATTGAACAATCTTTGAATAAACTTTTTTTTTATTCTAACCACCCTCCTGAGAGAGGGGCTGGAATACTTTCTCCGTGTTCCCCTGAGCGTCGTAAGAGTCGAATAAATGGGTGGAGCGAGGGGACTGGGACTCAAATTCTCTGTAATTTCTCTTCTCAAAGAGTCAGAGTATTTTGCCTTGACTCAGCCACTCATCTTATAAGGGGAAAATGGTTCATATATAGATACTGAGAATTTCTTTCACAGAAAATCAGGAGAGGTTTATGATGTCCAATTCTCAGTTCATGGTGCACTTATTTCCATATATAGCAATCCATTTCCCACTTATGTACTCATTATACTGCTGAGTTGAGATGATTCAGAAGACAGACAGTACTCACTGATCTTTCAATTTCCTCGACATGACAATCCTCATTAAATCGATAGGAAATCTTCAATAAAACTAATATTACAAACCATTTTGATACCATTTCCTGTGCAAATTAACAGCCTTTTCCCATGTTTCAAATCGACAGACCTTAGATAAAATGTAATATGTATTCCATTTCTCCTGTCCCTAGAGGTAAAGCTGAGTGGAAATCCATTTTCTCAATATTTCTTCTCACGTCCCCTTTTATTCACTCCTCCATTTACTGGTTTCATTTGTTTATTTGTTTGTTTGTTCAATACTGTCCTACAAAATGGTCGGGTGAAAGGAAAGGGAAAATGGTCTTCGAAATTGTATTAGGCTTTGCAAAAATGCATAAAATATGCAGTTAGCTTTTATTACTATATAATACGAGTATTTGGTACATGAATGCGAGTGCACGTGTTCTTACTACAGAAAAAAAAATAATCAATAGTTCAATATATTTCAGAAAACTTTTTTTGGGGGGAGGGGAGTAACAGCGTATGCCACAACAGGCTTCGAACCCTTAAAAGTTTTTAAAATGGATGAAAAATAGGTAAAGAAAAACTACGACAGAAGGCTTTAAAAATCAATGTACAATTTTATTCATAGAATAGACATGATTCTTGGGAGATTTTTTGCATAAACTTACAAAAATGTGTACAGTTGCTTTACAAACATACATTTATCTCCTATACTAAAGCAGGGTGACATCCTCTTACTACACTCAGAAAAAAAAAATAGTCCTGAACTATTTATGAGATCCCAAAAGATAGAAACAATGTTTGTGATTTAGCAGATATTACGAAGAAAGTAAATATAGACCACCACACAATGTATTCATAAGTAGGTCCAGAGCTCTAAAAGATGTGCAAAAAAATATATGCATTATATCCCCTCTTGTCTATTTCTTATATTATCAACATACGAGTTTATCAAATAGCATATTCTCCAACCAGCTATTCAAAAAGGGTATTGAAATATTCAAGAGGTTTCAGATGATAGTAGTAAAAGTTTGGGCATAATCTAGCTTAGTTTATAGACAACTAAATTCAAACTATGTATAATATAAGCAGCAATTTTTTCCCCTCGGTAATATGCTGATCCAGAAGAAACATGGTAATTTCTTTTACACAAGTGCAATGAGATCAAAGCACTGTTTAAGTAGAACAGAATATGCTCCACAAACATTACCTTCAGGATCACTATAGACATAGAAAGTTTAGTTTTAATATAAATATAGCCTATTTATGCTCACAAACATTGTAAGGTCAAAGAAGAAAGTCGATTAAAAAAAAATAGCATATTAATGTATCTCTGATCTGTATATAGAGGATTTCGATTACTAATTGAAGCACAAAAAGAATATCAGAAACAAATGCAATAATAATATCTTAGGCTAAAGGTCCTCATTATCCAGGCTTATTTACAAATATTTAATTATGATTTAAATCGTGAGGACACCTTGAGGATATTATCTACCGATCCAGGGTCTCAAATTAGTGCTCCGTCAATAGTCACTTTAATCATAAGAAGATTCTGTCATGGTTCTCTTATTTCATATGACAAAATTTCCTAAACTTGATGGATTCCTCACTCACAGCCGAAAAGTGAAGACACACACAGTTTAGGTGAAGTTTTTTAATAACAACCAGAGTGACATGGAATTTTATATGTCTCGAACTTTTTATCCTGAATCTAAATTGATATTTTTTTTACATCTCGATCCCGAGAGGTTTAATGACTTATTACTGACTTGGATACTTAGGGTGGCAGTTATCCTTTTGGGATATTTTCTTTAATTTTTAAGTGCTGACTTATTGGCATAAAAGTGTCGGTGATGTTTCGGAAACTGAGCAATGTTGCATGTCTTTATTCTTGTTGGAGGATTGGTAATGTGACTCCTATCCTTAATTAAAGGTATTATTAAGAATAAATCAGCCGGTGTTTGTCATCCAATTATATTAAAAAAAAATTATCTAAGATTTCAGAGGGACTGCTGGTAAATAACTCTAGATTAGAATACGATGAACTTTTACCAAATCTGCAGTTCGGTTTCCGTAAAGGTCTGGGCACTTGCGATGCCTTCTAAAATATCTGCTAAGTTTGCAAAAACCACTGGACTTTGGTCAAGAGGTACGCTTGATTGGATTTGACTTTAGTGTTGCCTTTATTAGTCGTTATGATGAGACCCATTTTGAAATACAAAAAATTAAATATGGCAATGTAGCTCTTTCTAGTAGTATTGTGCAATTTTTAAAGGATGGCACTGATAGGGTGGCGGAATATGGATATTACACCGGCTGGTGTTATTAACGCGGTGCTACTTCTTTTTTTTTTTTTTTAAGAGTGTGACACCGGGACAGGCAGAAACTGCCCTCATCAACAAAGGCCCGGGCACGAGAAAATATCAAGACAAAGGAAAAGAAAAAGGTTAAGGGCAAGGCAGAGATGAGGTAATGTCACACAAAGGAAAACGACAGACAGAAGAAAAAACAAAGTAAAGAGGACCCAGAGATATGGAGGACTAGGCTCTGAGATGACGATAGATCTGCTTTTTGAAGGATGAAAGGTCATAAGAATTAGGAAAGACAGAAGGAGGAAGAGAGTTCCAGAGTCTGGAGGTAGATGGGAAGAAGCAGTCGCTGCACCGACCAATCCCCGAGCTACAAATCTCGACACAGTACCTGTGAGATGAGGCCGCTTGGCGAGTGTTGCGCGGCCTCGGCAGTGGAGGAGGGATGCAACTCGCCAACTCATCAGAGCAGCGATGGAAGTAGTAGCGATAGAAAAGCGAAAGGGAAGATACCTTACGGCTAAGAGAGAGAGAATCCAGGTTAGAAGTAAGAGAAGGATCATTAATGAGTCTGACTGCCTTAAATTCAACCCTATCAAGAAGATAAGTAAAGGAAGAAGCACCCCAGATGTGTGAGCAGTATTCTAAGCAGGGGCGGATAAGACCTTTGTAAATTTTAAGTAACTGCAATGAGGAAAAGTAATAACGAAAACGAAACAAAACCCCAATTTTTTGGATGAAGATTTAAAAATTTGGATTATGTGATTCCCCCAAGACAAGTTAGAGTCTATATGAATTCATAATATATTGATAGAGTTAAGAGGGTAAATTTCATTAGTTTCGAAGACAATAGGGTTATCAGGAGGAGAAGAAGATAAAGAGATAGCCAGAAACTGTGATTACCTAATTGTGATTACCTAATTGTGTTTACGGGAAAGAGCCCAAAGCTCGTATCTTCCCGGCTCCTCATCGGTTCCATTTTATACTTAGTGATACTTATCATACCTGTCCTTAAAACTATGGATTGAGATAGCATTAACTACCTCCTCGCTTAGCCAATTCCAATTATCAACTACTCTTACACTGAAAAAGTATTTCCTTACATCCTGCAAAGAAGTTTTCTTACGAAGCTTCAAACTATGACCTCTAGTTCTAGAGCCAGCCATATCAAAATATCGATCCCTATCCACTCTATCATAACCATGAAGGAATTTAAAGACTGTCACCATATCCTCCCTCACTCTTCTAGCTTCGAGTGATGGTAAGTCTAATGCCCTCAGCCTCTCATCATAACTGAGATTGCGTATTTCTGGCACCAGTTTCGTGGCATGTCTTTGAACTTTTTCAAGCTTAGCTATGTGCTTTTTCAAGTGCGGATTCCAAAAGTGGGCTGCATATTCGAGTTTTGGCCTCACATAGGTTACATAAATATTTCTGAACATTTCCTTGTCCATGTGCCTGAAGGCTACCCTTACATTTGATAAGAATGCATATGCTGCCCTTACTATGCCATTTATATGTATTTCTGGAGACAAATCTGTCAGTATGTTTACTTCTAGATCTCTCTCATTTTCTGTCTCTTGAAGTTGTACTCAAGCCACCGAGTAGTCAAGCTTGGGCCTTCTTGCACTTGTACCCATTCTCATTACCTTACATTTTGAAGTATTGAATTTCATTAGCCACTTTTCTGACCACTCATGCAGATTATTTAGATCCTCCTGAAGTTCTCTACCATTGTTCTCGTTTTTTACTTTCTTCACAATCTTTGCATCATCTGCAAACATATTCATGAATTAATTTACAGACTCTGGTAGGTCATTTACATATACAAGGAACAAAAGTGGCCCTAAAACTGAACCCTGTGGAACTCCACTACTAACTCTTCTCCATTCAGACACTGAGTGTCTTACTCTAACCCTCTCTTCCCTTCCTTCTAAGTAAGTTTTTATCCATTCCAAAACATTTCCACCTATTCTAGCCATTGATTGCAGCTTCCTAATAAGTCTCCCATGTGGAACAGTGTCAAACGCTTTCTGGAAGTCTAGGAATATGCAATCTGCCCAGCCCTCTCTTTCCTGTAAGATTTGGCTTACCTCATCATAAAATTCTAATAAGTTTGTTACTGTTGATCTACCTTCTCTGAAGCCATGTTGCCTCACTGACAAAAAGTTGAAGGATTCCAAGTGAAGAGAGATATGTTTCCTTAGTAGTTTCTCCATAACTTTGCAAGCTATGCTGGTCAAGGAAACTGGTCTATAGTTCAGAGCCGTATCCCTCCTTCCCTTTTTGAAGATAGGTATCACATTTGCTTGTTTCCAGCATCTTGGAATCTCCCCCGACTCCAGTGACTCCTTAAATATGATACTTAGTGCCACTGATATTGAGCTTGCGCATTTTTTAAGCACATGAGGGGATATGTCATCAGGACCTGTAGCTTTATGAACATCTAAATCCATTAGCGCTTTGCATACCTCTGTGGCTGTAAGGTTGATGTTCTCTAATACCGGCCCTTGAGCTTCTATCACTGCAATCTGAGGGGGTGGGGTATTTTCTACTGTAAATACTGACTGAAACTCCTTGTTCAATTCTTTGCAGATCTCTTCATCCGTCTCAGTGATGCTTCCATCCGCTCTCTTTAGCCTTAAAGCCTGTTCTTTTACCTTCAGTTTTCCTCTGATAAAGCTGTGGAAAAGCTTGGGATTTTCTTTAGCCTTCCTGGTGATGTCACTCTCATAGTCTCTCTCTGCCTCTCTCCTTTTACTTAGGTAGTCATTTCTTGCTCTTTTGTAGGTTTGCCAGGCATTTCTGGAGGCATTGAATTTAACTAAATTTAGAGTGCCCCATTCAGATACTCTCTGCAAATCGGAGTTAAGAGTAGAAGAAAGAGTGATACGAGATTCGTGTGATAACTCTATAAAAGTTATCTTAATGTTAATACCATTACACTGAGCTCTCTTTAGCTTATTCTACCTTACGGACATTACCGGAAATGAAGCCAATGTCAGAAGTTGAACATTATCTTCTGTTGGATTTAATATCAATTAGTATTCAAAAAGATTTACTCCAGATACCACTAGGAAGTCAAATGTCTTTCCTAATCATGTTTTTCAAGCTTCAAAAGTTTAAGCTAAGAGCAAATATATTTTTAATGAGCAAACTTTGATACTGAGCTGCAACTCTTTATATAATTTTATTGTTTTTTATTTTCTCTTTTTCTTTTTCATTACAAAGAGAGAGAGAGAGAGAGAGAGAGAGAGAGAGAGAGAGAGAGAGAGAGAGAGAGAGAGAGAGAGAGAGAGAGAGAGAGAGAGATTATTCAATCTCTTCATTTCAGTCATATGCTGTATTTGTCCTGCACTGAAGTGTTAATGCTTTAGTAAGATTAACTTTGACCATTTACCCTGTGGATGACCCAAGTATTTTGGAGGGGGGAGTAAAGTGGTGAGCCTTTATCCACAATGAAGCAGGATGGGTGAGATCTAGTGAAATGGCTGCCGACAAAGTAGATGTGTGCTTTGACTGTGCCACATACTTTACAATGGGGATTACGATCATTGTATATGTATTTGTAAGTTTATACTAAGACATTAAAAACGAGAGAATATTATGAAAAGTGTGTTATTCTCATATACAGGTATGGTATGCGCTTGTATATGAATATAAGAAATTAAGCTCTATATTTGCTACATATTCTTTCATTTTTGTTGTCGATGGTATGTTTGTTCACAAAGTATGATTCTACAGTACCTACTACTAATGTTTATATAAAAAAAAAACGTTTTGGAAGTTCTGTGGTTCAGCATATGATATCTAGTTCTAGATGTTATTTTTCCTTGGATACTTTAGCTCTCTTTTTTTTTCCTCTACTTTAGTCATTATACCTTCCAAGTTCACAGAGGTTGGGAGACTTCAGAAGTCACTACTGTCGATTTCGAACTCAAGTACACTGTATGTGAGTTCAATCTTGAACACATGGAGCTAAGGATACAGCACCTTTGGGGTATATTTTCCCAAAGGGATTCTCACAGACTCTCTTATGCTAAACCATTTGGGAATATGAGGGAGAGGGAAGTGGCATTACTTGAGTGGCACCAGCTTCTGTAACCTCAGCAGGGTCACATAGAATACTATTATACATTAGCAATGAGTAGTGATATATATAGGTTCGGGATAAAAAGAGGGTGCAGATGACAGTCTTGCAGTTCTAATTAATAGTCATAAATGGGATTTCTCCCCTTTTATGTTACTTCTTTTTTCATTTTCCCACTATAAGCCATTTTTATATCACTTTTCGCTTATTTCGTCTTCCTCTTTATATTTCTTTGCACAGGGATAAATTCCATGGAAAGCTCCCCATTAAGAAAATAAGTTTATCCCTCCAATCCGTAAAAAGGCTTCTAAATTTACATGTCAATTAACACACTTAAGAATGAATGAAAAAACTTTCAGAAGGATCCCATTAAAAATTCAAAACCAGAATAATTTATGCAAAACTAATTCAGCTTTTGTTCTTCTGACTGTCTGGTTTCAACATTAAAACAGTTCGACGATATTATAGAATAATTGTGATCTATTTCACATGTCAGTTTTGCTGGCCAGCACTAAAATCTTGAAATAAAATCAAATAGGCAAAAAGAATTGTGGCATTTGAATATAAATATCGCAGTGTGTTTAGTGTTTAGTCTTACTCCAGAGAAGTTTATATGTTCTTTTCTGTTTGTATTCTGTTCATGGAATTCTAGGTAAATAATCTTTTCCACTCGCATTATGTTTCTGAAACAAACAAACAAACAAACAACAAACAAACATTTATTTCCATTTTGTACAATGGTTATTCAACATTAGTAGTAACTTATAAGTAGACATGTAATTAAACTAATAAATAAGAGGGTAATACATATAGTTAAACTAAATGTAGCTTTCATAGAAAATAATAATGCTGTAATAAAAATGTTGACAATAATGTTAATAATAAAGTAGTAAGTATGACACTAGATACAGGATCGTTATTATCGGCATCATTTCCATATTTGTTTTCCTTACAATGAGAATAATTAGTTCTTAATGAGCAGCAACTATTTGTCAAAAAGAAAACTATATAGTTTGCCTTTGATAGCTGTGAAGGAGGATGCATTTTTAAGATGCTCTGGAATATTGTTCCAGAGTGTTGGCCCTTTAATAGTGATCATCTTTGAACCTGCTTCTGTGTTTGTTCTGTGAATAAAGAGCTCACTGCTCTGTCTTGTGTTGGTTCCCCTTATATCCCTGACTGTTTTTAAATCAAATAGCCAGCTAGGATAATGATGGTCCAAAATTTTGAATACAAAAACATAAATAGCATAAGCGACATTATTTTCTGCCCGCAGCCACCCAAGTTTATTGAGAGCTGGTGTGATGTGGTCATATTTTCTTATTCCTCCCAGGGCAACTCGAGCTGCAAAATTAATAAGCTTCTGTATTCTGTTTATCTGAGTCTTAGTGGTAGCTCCCCAAACAGTTGTGCAGTAATTAATGTGACTTAGGGCTAGAGATTCAACAACAGTTATTCGAGTGGTAGTCTCAAAATTGTCTTTTATACGAGATAAGTACATTAATGTTCCTGTAACCTTTTTGTACACTTTATCTATGTGGGAATCAAACAACATGTGGTTATCAAAGTGAATTCCTAGGTTTTTGACTGTTTTGCTAGGTGTAATAATATTGTCGCAAATATTAATTGTTGTGTTTTCTGGAATCAGTGCAATGTGGAACCTTGAACTAATAAATATGCACTGTGTTTTACTTTCGTTAATTAACAGCCCAATTTCTTGAAAATAGGCTTTAATTTTTGACAGAGTGTTTTCTGCTCTTAAAGTTAGTTCTGGGAGATTATTAATATCACCACTAAGGAGTAGTTGAGTGTCATCTGCATATTGTACAACTAGACAGTCAGAAATGAAAGAAGATAGATCATTTACGTAAATGGAGAAGAGAATAGGACCAAGTACTGATCCCTGAGGAACACCAAATGATACATTTTTTGGCACAGAGATAATGTTGTTAAGATGTATAGACTGTTTACGATTAGATAGATACTCGCTAAACCAGCTTGGATCAATATTTAAGTTAGTACATTTACTTAAAAGAATTTCATGGTTTACACTGTCGAAGGCTTTTGATAAGTCCAATAATACAAGCAGAGATATTTTTTTCATATCTATATTATAATAGATACTATTCGTAACTTTAAGCAGTGCAGTTTCCATCGAGAGTTTCGTTCTGAAACCATGTTGGTTAATCGTTAATAGTCTATTTGACTCTAAATATGACATAAGTTGGCATGCATCAATTTTTTCTAATATTTTAGAGAAAATGGGTAGCAGGGAAATGGGACGATAGTTTGTCACATCTTCTCTGTCCCCCTTTTTATGCAGAGGTATTACACGTGATATTTTCCAAGAGTCAGGAAACTTTTTAGTAACAATGGAAGTGTTCATAATAGTTAGAATATAGGATGCAATCATGGGTAGAGCATCTTTGAATAACTGAAATGGTATACCATCTGAACCATAAGAGCCAGAGTTTCTTAGGCTCTTTATGGTAAGAATTAGGGTAGCACAATCGACAGGATTTATCTTGAAGTACTCTCTTGTGTTTACATTGGAAGAATTGTCATTTAAGCAATTACTCATATTCACTGAGTTGATGTTTTCTTGAGTTTTTTTCATATGTATTTTTGCCAACGTTAGCAAAATAGTTATTAAAGTTTTCCGCTTTGTCTTTCAACTCCGTAATATGTTCATAACTTTCTGAGGTACTCTTTTCATTTGGTATCATGCTTCTTATCACTTTCCATGTTGCTGCTGTATCATGTCTAGAGTCATTAAATTGTTTTTTGTAAAAGTCTTTTTTACTTACACTGATGAGAGATCTGACACGTTTCTTTTCTGTTTTATAACGTTCTCGGAGAGTCATATCATATCTATTCATTTTTAGCTCTTTTTTGTATTTGATTTCTGATTTGCATTGCCTCTTTGATGTCATTAGATAGCCAGGGGGCTGAGGGGCGGGTTATTTTTCTTGTTACAATGGGTGCACAACTATCTAAGCAATCAAGGAAGACTTTTGTTAGAATCTCAACCTGCAAATCGACGTTATCTGTGTATTTAATTCTATTAAATACATCGTTGTTGTTGATTAATGTTTCACAAAAGATATCAGGGGAGTAATTTTTTAGACACCGAATGTCTTGAAGAGAGGCTTCCTTTTCGGCTTGTTTATGTTTAGCATAGCAATGTTCAGCTCGTGGTCTGCAATTGGGCAGGGAACTACGTCCCAATAGGGTATACTTTCCACTTTATTTGTTATTATCAGATCTATAAGAGTCCTAGAAGTGGGGGTTATGCGGGTCGGTTTTGTCACTATTTGTGTTAACTTCACAGTGTTAATCACCCTTTTCATTTTGTTATCTGCTGAGAGCAAGTCATCATTAAAGTCACCAAGTATGTATATGGGTTTATGGCAAAGCAATGGTAAATGGGCGTTTGTAAAAGAAATTGTGTTTAGATTTAATTCTAAGTAAGTGAAGAGGACTACATGGAAAACGTTCCAAGCTGTCTGTGTCCACCCCCATTCGAATGGGGACTAATAGTGACACGTAAAGTGATGCAACAATATGGAAAAAATTAAACACTTTAATTCATGGTACATGAGATTAATGGCATCGTCTCTGATCACACTCTGTTGTTAAAGTAAAGATTTTTTTTTAAAGAAATTTAAAAGGCATTTGAAAAAGAAAATTTGATGCCTAATTTTTCATTAATATTGTAAATTATAGAGGAAGAAATGGAATTTTTTTTAATTCATATTATGCACATTAAATTAGTCATTTCTGATCACATATTGCTGTTAAAGAAATTAATTTAGTTCACATGAAGTTGGTATACTTTTAAAGACGGGACTTTGAAGTAAACAAATAGATTATTACACTTACCATACAGTATGATATCGACTTTCTGTTTATGATTTCGGTCTGTTCCTAAAAGGATAAGTTTGTTAAAAAAAAAGAAAAAAAAATCCCGATTTCTTAGACAATGTAAACCTAGGATACCATATTGTTTGCTAGCTAGACACACACACAAATGGATTTCATAAGCGTATCTGACGCGGTTCTGTGTTTGGCTAGGATCCCACGTGGGATCCTAGCCATACACAGAACCGCGTCAGATACGCTTATGAAATCCATTTGTGTGTGCCTAGCTAACTAACAATATGGTATCCTAGGTTTACACTGTTTAAAAAATCGGGCTAAAGTTTCCTCTTCGTCACACTCTCTCTCTCTCTCTCTCTCTCTCTCTCTCTCTCTCTCTCTCTCTCTCTCTCTCTCTCTCTCTCTCTCTCTCTCTCTCTCTCTCTCTCTCTCTCTCTCTTCTGTGTGTGTAACTACCTAATTGTAATTACATAATTGTGCTTATGGGAAAGAGCCCAAAGCTATTAACTTCCCGTCTCCTGATCTGTTCCATTTTGTACTTAGAGATACTTATCATACTTGTCCTTAAAACAATGGATTGAGTTGGCATTAACTACCTCCTCGCTTAGCGAATTCCAGTTATCAACTACTCTTACACTCATGTGTGTGTGTGTGTGTGTGTGTGTGTGTGTGTGTGTGTGTGTGTGTGTGTGTGTGTGTGTGTGTGTGTGTGTGTGTGTGTGTGTGTGTGTGTGTGTGTGAAAGATGAGAGAATACCGTATCCATGTTCACCTGTATGTCACAAAAGTCGACTAATTGACACAGAGGGAGGGTGTGACAGAGTGTTTCGCTCAAAGTCACCAGAGGCTGTAGTAGATGCCTCATTAGTCTAGTTAGTAATTATTAACTGGGTTTTTTCTTACTAAAATAATTCTCACTCATTGCCTTTTGCAGATTATGATTATTTGCAATTTATATTTCAGGTTATGGCTAATTTTGAATATATCTTATTTAATGTTCTTGTACGTGTAGAAAGCATGTTCCCAGTAAAAAAAGTCTACCCTCTATTTCTGTTTTCTGATGGTTCCTTTTCTTCATGAACGAGGCCATAATCCTAGCTAGTCTATTAGATACGTTTTTTTGTTTACAATTTTCTTATGATAAAAGAGTTCTTGCTAATGAATTCTTATATTATAAAAATTGTTCTTGCTGATAAGTCTGTTGTAAGTTTGACCCTGTTGATATGTCATTAGCCTGTCTAGCTACACTTCGGTAGCTTCTTTATTATTTGAATAGCTAAGTTTCGTCTCCTACAACGCAAAGAACGTTCTAGAGATTGTTTACCAGTAACCTATTTTTCCATACTAATTATCGTTTTAGTTTATTTGCTTCCACTTGTTGCACCTAAAATACTGTCTCTCTCTTGCATCTCTGCCATAATTGCCTGCCAGGGACCACCACTACAGTAGCCCTCGAATATTACATGATCCAGTTACTGCCCTGGAAATATATCCTACAGATGTCGTCACCAGGAGGGACATTGAATAGTTCTCATTTGGTGGCCAAACATCCCAGAGGCAAGATCTCGCCTTAGCAGTCAAGCTTATTTCAAACCTTATTTACGTGGCATCTTCACAGGACTTCATCTGGCACAAACAAGGTGAGGGATAGGGTATGGTAAAGCTCGTGGGTCAAGCAAATTGGGAATTCGAGAAAATTGGTTGAATTCGTTACTGGTCAAATAGTTTACTGGTCAAATCCTACGAAAAAAAATTTCAGCCTCCATTCCCATACAAAACGAATTTTTGTAGATTGCCTAACTGGAATCTCATTTGCCAAACTTACTTCCTTAACCTAGAAATTACCGCCGATATACATTGATAAGAAATTTCTTTCATTGAATCTGCCTAACGAAAAATCTCATCCTCAGAAGATTGGTTCATCTTAAAAATGCATCCTCTTTCAAAGCTTTCAAAGGCAAACTATATAGTTTTCTTTTGGACAAATAGTTGCTGCTCATTAAGAACTAATTATTCTCATTGTAAGGAAACAAATATGGAAATGATGCCGATAATAACGATCCTGTATCTAGTGGCATACTTACTACTTTATTATTAACATTATTGTAACATTTTTATTACAGCATTATTATTTTCTATGAAAGCTACATTTAATTTAACTATATGTCTAACCCTCTTATTTGTTAGTTTAATTACATGTCTACTTATAAGTTACTATTAATGTTGAATAACCATTGTACAAAATGGAAATAAATGTTTTTGTTTTGTTTTGTTTTGTTTTTTGGTTATGACCACGTAAAAATCTATCCCTTTTTCTTAACAAATTCTAATTTCATTTCACCCCTTTCTATCATCGTAAATAAAGTATTTTACGTCAAAAACTCGTGAATAAAGTTATTAACTATATAAATTGCAAGTAATAAATCACTTAACTAAAGTATTTTATGCTATAAACCGCAATTAATTGAAAAGTAATTTTACTATGTTGGCTTTGCAAATGTTTCTTGTTAACCACAATTTAATGAATACATACTGTATTTATCTTGCTGATTCTTCATATATTGGGGATAAAGTATTTTGAGATATAAGATGCAAATACTTCAAAAGGTGGTTTTGCCCCTTTTTCATTGCAAATAGTTCTTGATAACCAAAATTGAATGAATGCTGTATTTATCTCGTAGATTCTTCCTTTATCGTAAATAGAGTGATTTACCATATAAATTGCAAATCATTAATAAGCATTGCAACTTTTGTGGTTGCCCACAATTTAAGGAATACATACTGTATTTGTCTTGCTTATTCTTCATTTATTGTGAATAAATTGTGTTCCTCTAATGCCGACAAATAATTAATGGTTTTTTTAGGCTCTTACGGTAGCATAAATATTTCTAGTTAGCTGTGACTAACCAATATATTTTCATCCTGTAGAATAATATTGGAAAATCATTATTTTTGTGCTCGTGCTTTCGGTTTTCCCATTATTAACGGTGTGTCGTTTCTGTTTCTGCAATTGCAGTGTCCTCTATTCTACTCTGCCTGTGTGACAGAGGTGATCGTCGAGTTGAGGCCAAAAGCCTTGGCATCCATCTGTGGTGCAAGGGAATCGAAATCGTGCTCACCACCTCCGGGATTTGAGGCAGCATTCCATAAATTTAAATTTTATATTTGTTCCAGCTTTCCAATAATTAATTCATTCTTTTTAATGTGTCACTGCATTTCCAAAATTAAAAGAAAGTTGAATTCTGAGTTTCATTTAACCGAGTAGTTATAGTGGCAATATCTGTCCTGTCTGTTTGTGAGCTCTTAACCGAGTTCAGTACTTTGAGTCCCCTTAGTAAAACAGAAACTTAACAGCCTCCCCACTCCACAGAGGGGATTGGGAATCCCATTTTCGTGTCTTCCTTCCGAGAAAAATCTAGGTATACGAGGAGATTCTGGTAAGAAAATTCCAACCTGAGCCCAAGTAAATGTGTACTATCTTCCGAACACCCTCTCCTTGCAAGAGGGATATAGAGCTTTCTGTGGGATAGATACTGCGGAGATAGTGTAGAATCACTTAACTGTCGGGAATAACAATTAAAAATTCAAAAAGTTTCATTAAAAAAATTTCTATTCTAATTTCCGTAAATATAATTTTGATTACAGAGAAGTAGCTAATAATCTAATGTATTCCTTAAACCCAAAGATATTTTTAATTTTTTTTTTTTTTGTGTTGTTGTTTTTTAATATTGATGGAATCCATTTTTTATCTCTCATTTTTCTTTATATAAAAAAATCCTTTGCTGGTTTTTTAAATAAATTTTAGTAAGAATTCTTTTAACAGTATCTATTATTCAATAGTTTCTGAGATATGATATATAATGCATATGAATCCACATACAGTCACAGACACACATTTGCACGTATGCTCCCGCGCGCACACGCCTACACATATACAAATGCATAAACACAAACGAGGAGAGAGAGAGAGAGAGAGAGAGAGAGAGAGAGAGAGAGAGAGAGAGAGAGAGAGAGAGAGAGAGAGAGATACTCTGGCAGACTCAGTTATTATTACTAGAGCAATTGTTTTGTATTAAAATTTTCGAAGCATCTAAAGTCATTTAGAAGTAATTTAAAGCTATTTTATACTCTTTAGCACTTAAGAAACTTTTGTTCTTTATTTCCACAGTTATTGCAAATTCATTTTTTTCTGAAGCCTGAATATTTTCATTTGGTAAGGACATGATAGTCTTAAAATTTTAATTGCATTTTGAGGAGGAGGAGGAAGAAGAGGAGAGAGAGAGAGAGAGAGAGAGAGAGAGAGAGAGAGAGAGAGAGAGAGAGGAGAGAGAGAGAGAGAGAGAGAGAGAGAGAGAGAGAGAGAATTACTCAATCTCTTCATTTCAGTCATATGCTTCATATCTCCAGCACTGATGTGTTAATGCTTTAGGAGGAGGAACTTTGACCTTTTACCCTGTGGATGACCCAAGTACTTTGGAGTGGGAGGAAAGTGATGAACCTCTATCCACAATGAAGCAGAATGGGTGAGATTTAGTGAAATGGCTGCCGACAAGGTGGATGTGTGCTTTGACTCAGCCAAATACTTTACAATGGGGATTATGATCATTGTATATATATTTGTAAGTTTATACTAAGACATTCAAAAACGAGAGAAAATTATGAAAAGTGTGTCATTCTCATATACAGGTATGATATGCGCATATATATATATATATATATATATATATATATATATATATATATATATATATATATATATATATATATATATATGAAAATAACAAATTAAGCTGTATATATGCTATATATTAATTCATTTTTGTTATCGATGGTATGTATGTTCACTAAGTATGATTCTACAGTACCTACTACTAAGGTTTTTTTTTTATAAAAAAAATAACGTTTTGGTAGTTCTGTGGTTCAGCATATGACATCTAGTTCTAGATGTTATTTTTCCATGGGTACATAGATGTCTTTTTTCTCTTCCTTTACTCATTTTACCTTCTAAGTTCACAGAGGTTGGGAGGCTTCAGACGTCACTACTGTCGTCTAAGTCTCTCAGACATTAGTAAACATAAATTTAAATTCTGAGTTTTCAACCTCCAGTGCATTGGTATGTCAGTTCAATCTTGAACACTTGAAGCTAAGGATCCACGACCTTGTGACTTATTTTTCCAAGGGTATTCTCATAAATAATCTTTTTCTATACATTTTAGAAAGACTTCTATATTAACACATCAATTAAAACACTTTCGAATGAATCACTAAACTCTCAGAAGGATCCCACTGAAAATTCAAAGCCGGAATATTTAAAAACGAAACTAATTCAGTCTGTATATTGAAATGGAAATTCTATTCTAAAAGCTTTTGTTCTTCTGGCTGTCCTGTAGCAAAATTAAAGCAATTTTGGGATTAGCATAATTATGATTTTTTCACTCGCCAGTTTTGCTGACAAACACAGAACTCTAGAGATAAATATGCAAAAAAAAATTAGCAATTGGAGATAAATATCGCAGTGTGCTTTGTGTTTAGTCTTACTCCAAAGAAGTTTAAATATTCTTTTCTGCTTGTATTTTGGTCATGGAATTCTAGGTAAAAAATGTTTTCTGCTAGCATTCTGTTTCTGGAAAAGCAAAGCAATGGTAAATGGGCGTTTGTAAAAGAAATTGTGTTGCCGAGTTGCTTCTAAGTAAGTGACGAGGAGTACATGGAGAAAGTTTCAAGCTGTCTGTGTCCACCCTCATTCGAATTGGGACTAATTGTGACACGTAAAGCGATGCAACAATATGGAAAAAATTAAACACTTTAATTCATGATACATGACATTAATGTCAACGTCTCTGATCACACTCTGTTGTTAAAGTAAAGAATTTTTTTTTTTTAAGAAAATTTAAAAGGCATTTGAAACTGAGGATTTGATGCCTATTTTTCCATTAAGATTGTAAATTATAGAGGAAGAAATGGAGATTTTTGTGTGTTAGTATTATACACATTAAACAAGTCATTTCTGATCACATATTGCTGTTAAAGAAATTAATATAGTTCACATGAAGTTGGTATACTTTTAAAGATAGGACTTTGAAGTAAACAAATAGATTATTACACTTACCATACGGTATGATATCGATTTTCTGTTTATGATTTCGGTCTGTTCCTAAAAGGATAGGTTTGTAAAAAAAAAAAAAAAAAAAATCCCGATTTCTTAAACAATGTAAACCTAGGATACCATATTGTTAGTTAGCTAGACACACACAAATGGATTTCAAAAACATACACAAACATACACAAAACCGCGTCATATGCGTTTATGAAATCCATTTGTGTGTGTCTAGCTTACTAGCAATATGGTATCCTAGGTTTACACTGTTTAAGAAATTGGACCTTAATCTTGAAAGAATGAATATACTGAGAGGCTTTTAATGAGGTGCCCGATGTGATTTTGGCATTTGGATTAATTTTTAATAATCATAGGCGATCGCTGAAGAAGAAAAAGTTTAGCCTAATATCTTTCCTGTTAGATCAATGTGATTCTTTTCTTTAACTCAAATTAATTTTTTCATTTTAGAGAAGATATTGATGAAGTAATTATAGCTAAAATGTCTTCAAACATGTGAGCTTTGCGCCTGGTCAGATTAAAGGAGAATAAAGCCAAGCGAAGGACTAGAAATATTAAAATCCTTTTCATGGTTATAGGCCATAAATTGTCCATTTCTGATCCATTCTATATGGTAATTTTGAGTGAAACTTTATTATAAAAAATTATGAAAGTTAAGACTCTGGAGGTTAGTTTGCTTTAATGAAAAATAAAGAAGAAATCTTGACACGAATACAAAAATGTGGATACTCTCTTATCATTGTTACTACGACAGAAATTCGACATCTCTGACCCAGTTCATTGCACGGAAATACCAAAAGATTTGTATCGCTAGAATACTCAACTTGGGCGTTAGGAAGGGCATCCAGTCTTAATTCCTCAGCTTCATCCCGTCTGTGTCCACCCCTAAATAGGACCAAAAAGTGACACTGAAATTTAAAAAAATAATAATAATAATGGACTGATGCTTCAGCATGTTCGAAGGAGAGATTTTTGTGCTTGGTCAGACTTAATTCTAACAAAGAAATGGAGAAAAAAACTTAAGCTTTTGACATATTCTTAAAATAGTAACGATGCTAGACATTTGTACTACAAGTTTCGAAGATGAGGTTTTGGTGTCTTTTAGTAGTCTGACTTTAAAGAATTGTATATGAAAATAAAAAAAAAAAGATATTCTACTGCTCTTTTTTCCAGAGTGACACGAGAAATCAATATATTTTTTTTATTATTGAGTCGCTCTTTGAAGAATGAAATTGAACGATTATTTGTGAAAAAAGTACTTTCGATCAAGACTATTGTTTATAGCTTGAACAAAAACAACCATAAACTTAACAGGAAGAAAAAAGTAGTTTCAGCGAAATATTAAATCATCCCTTATCATCTCATTCAGGTATTAAATGTACATGATTTATCTTTTTTTCCTTAAGCTTATCATCTATGTAATTTCTAATCATACCACTAATTGCTTTACCCTTTAGCAATTAGTAGGTCATTGGAAGAGGGTAAATACCAAGCAGTAGTGCATGAAGTCATTCCTATTCCTGCTTCTAACTGCATGTCTCACGGCTATTAGAATTCTGGATAATACCTGGATTTGTGCTTAACTGAGAGAGAAATTGATGTCACTGACCATGAGGTGGATCTGAAAATCAAAGACGAAAACAAAATGAGGTCATGAACTGAATGAAATGAAAAGGAGAGGAAGCAACTAAAAACTGTCAGAAAAAAATGACTGAGCTACTACACACATATTACAATAAGCAATTTGTATTTCGCCCCAAAAGCAATAGAAACATTCCAAAAATAAACAAAAAAATATTTCTGGAATAGGAGAAGGCCAACTTTTTTCTGACAAAATAATGCTGGAGAATGAAAACTTTTTGAAACGAAAAGTTTGAAAATATTGAAAATATACCACAATCTCTTATTTAGGTAGTCTCTGAGCTGCTGAACAGCCTTCTATGTGCCTATTATCTTGCTTGAGCTCATAGTGCAATAGGTTCCTCGACGATTCTTTCTATTTGCTGGTGTTACTCATTACAAATTAAAGTAAGGCACATTTACTTCTTGGTGCCGTTTCCCCTCTAACAAGAAATAAACATGCATAAAATCTCATATACACTAAATAAGTCATATGAATACACTATATTTTAGTGGCGATACTAAATAATACATTATAAAAATTTAACAATCTTTGGATAAACTTTCTTTTATTCTAACCACCCTCATGAAAGAGAGGGGCTGGAATACTTTCTCCGTGTTTCCCTGAGTGTCGTAAGAGTCGAATAAATGGGTGGAGCGAGGGATTGGGACTCCCATTCTCTGTAATTTCTCTTCTTAAAGAGTCAGAGTATTTTGCCTTGACTCAGCCACTCCCCATATAAGGGGAAAATGGTTCATATATAGATACTGAGAATTTCTTTCACAGAAAATCAGGAGAGGTTTATGATGTCTTACTCTCAGTTCATGGTGCACTTATTTCCATATATAGCAATCCATTTCCCACATATATACTCATTATATTGCTGAGTTGAGATGATTCAGAAGACATACAGTACTCACTGATCTTTCAATTTACTCGACATGACAAAGTTAAATTCTCATTAAATCGATAGGAAATCTTCAATGAAACTAATATTACAAAGCATTTTCATACCATTTCCTGTGTAAATTAAAAGTTTTTTCCCATGTTTCAAATCGACAGACCTTAGATAAAATGTAATATGTATTCCATTTCTCCTGTCCCTAGAGGTAAAGCTGAGGGGAAATCCATTTTCTCAATATTTCTTCTCACGTTCCCTTGTATTCACTCCTCCTTTTACAGGTTTCATTTGTTTGTTTGTTCAATACTATCCTACAAAATGGTCGGGTGAAAGGAAAGGGAAAATAGTCTTAGAGATTGTATTAGTCTTTTGCAAAAATGCATAAAATATGCAGTGCACTTTTGTTACTATATAATACTAGCATTTGGTACATGAATGCGAGTGCACATGTTCTTACTACAGAAAAAAATTAATCAACAGCTCAAGATATTTTAGAAGACATTTTTTGGGGGGGCAGTAACAACGTATGCCGCAATAAGCTTTGAACCCTAAAAAAGTTTTTAAAATGGATGAAAAATTGGTAAAGAAAAACTATGACAGAAGGCTTTAAAAATCAATGTACAATTTTATTCATAGAATAGACATGATTCTTGGGAGATTTTTTTTATAAACTTACAAAAATGTGTACAGTTGCTTTACAAACATACATTTATCTCCTATTCTAAAGCAGGGTGACATCCTCTTACTACACTCAGAAAAAAAAATTGTCCTGAACTATTTATGACATCCCAAAAGATAGAAACAATGTTCGTGATTTAACAGATATTAAGAAGAAAGAAAATATAGACCAATGAACAATGTATTCATAAGTAGGTCCAGAGCTCTAAAAGATGTGCAAAAAAATATATGCATTATATACCCTCTTGTCTATTTCTTATATCTTCAACATACGAGTTTATCAAATAGAATATTCTCCAGCCTGCTATTCAAAAATGGTATTGAAATATTCAAGAGGTTTCAGATGATAGTAGTAAAAGATTGGGCATAATCTAGCTTAGCTTATAGGCAACTGAATCCAATCTATGTATAATATAAGAGACAGTTTTTTTTATTTTCCCTCAGTAATTTGCTGATCCTGATGAAACATGGTAAGTACTTTTACACAAGTGCATTGAGATCAAAGCACTGTTTAAGCAGAACCGAATGTGCTGCACAAACGTTACCTTCAGAATCATTATAAAAATAGAAAGTATGGTTTTAATACAAAAATAACCTATTTATGCCTACAAACATTGCAAGGCCAAAGAAGAAAGTCGAAAATAAAATTAAGCATATTAATGTAAATCACTGATCTGTATATAGAGGATTTCGATTACTAAATGAAGCACAAAATGAATATCAGAACTAAATGCAATAATAATATTTTAGGCTAAAGGTCCTCATTATCTACGCTTAATTACAAATATTTAATTATGATTAAAATCGTGAGGACACCTTGAGGATAATATCTACGTATTCAGGGTCTCAAATTTGGGCTCAGCCAATAGCCATTTTGATCATAAGAAGTTAAAAAAGAATTGATCTTTTCATGAACTTTGCCATGGTCCTCTCATTTCATATGATAAAATTTCCTAAACTTGATGGATTCCTCACTCACAGCCGAAAAGTGAAGACACACACAGTTTAGGTGAAGTTTTTTAATAACAACCAGAGTGACATGGAATTTTATATGTCTCGAACTTTTTATCCTGAATCTAAATTGATATTTTTTTTACATCTCGATCCCGAGAGGTTTAATGACTTATTACTGACTTGGATACTTAGGGTGGCAGTTATCCTTTTGGGATATTTTCTTTAATTTTTAAGTGCTGACTTATTGGCATAAAAGTGTCGGTGATGTTTCGGAAACTGAGCAATGTTGCATGTCTTTATTCTTGTTGGAGGATTGGTAATGTGACTCCTATCCTTAATAGGAGTAAATCAGCCGGTGTTTGTCACCCAATTATATTAAAAAAAATTATCTAAGATTTCAGAGGGACTGCTGGTAAATAACTCTAGATTAGAATACGATGAACTTTTACCAAATCTGCAGTTCGGTTTCCGTAAAGGTCTGGGCACTTGCGATGCCTTCTAAAATTTCTGCTAAGTTTGCAAAAACCACTGGACTTTGGTCAAGAGGTACGCTTGATTGGATTTGACTTTAGTGTTGCCTTTAATAGTCGTTATGATGAGACCCATTTTGAAATACAAAAAATAAAATATGGCAATGTAGCTCTTTCTAGTAGTATTGTGCAATTTTTAAATGATGGCACTGATAGGGTGGCGGAATATGGATATTACACCGGCTGGTGTTATTAACGCGGTGTTACTTTTTTTTTTTTTAAGAGTGTGACACCGGGACAGGCAGAAACTGCCCTCATCAACAAAGGCCCGGGCACGAGAAAATACCAAGACGAAGGAAAAGAAAAAGATTAAGGGCAAGGCAGAGATGAGGTAATGTCACACAAAGGAAAACGACAGACAGAAAAAAAAACAGTCAAAGTAAAGAGGACCCAGAGATATGGAGGACTAGGCTCTGAGATGACGATAGATCTGCTTTTTGAAGGATGAAAGGTCATAAGAATTAGGAAAGACAGAAGGAGGAAGAGAGTTCCAGAGTCTGGAGGTAGATGGGAAGAAGCAGTCGCTGCACCGACCAATCCGCAGGCTACAAATCTCCACACAGTACTTGTGAGATGAGGCCGCTTGGCGAGTGTTGCGCGGCCTCGGCAGTGGAGGAGGGATGCAACTCGCCAACTCATCAGAGCAGCGATGGAAGTAGTAGCGATAGAAAAGCGAAAGGGAAGATACCTTACGGCTAAGAGAGAGAGAATCCAGGTTAGAAGTAAGAGAAGGATCATTAATGAGTCTGACTGCCTTAAATTCAACCCTATCAAGAAGATAAGTGAAGGAAGAAGCACCCCAGATGTGTGAGCAGTATTCTAAGCAGGGGCGGATAAGACCTTTGTAAATTTTAAGTAACTGCAATGAGGAAAAGTAATAATGAAAACGAAACAAAACCCCCAATTTTTTGGATGAAGATTTAGAAATTTGGATTATATGATTACTCCAAGACAAGTTAGAGTCTATATGAATTCCTAATATATTGATAAAGTTAAGAGGGTAAATTTCATTAGTTTCGAAGACAATAGGGTTATCAGGAGGAGAAGAAGATAAAGAGATAGCCAGAAACTGTGTCTTGGAGGCATTGAATTTAACTAAATTTAGAGTGCCCCATTCAGATACTCTCTGCAAATCGGAGTTAAGAGTAGAAGAAAGAGTGATACGAGATTCGTGTGATAACTCTATAAAAGTTATCTTAATGTTAGTACCATTGCACTGAGCTCTCTTTAGCTTATTCTACCTTACGGACATTACCGGAAATGTAGCCAATGTCAAAAGTTGAACATTATCTTCTGTTGGATTTAATATCAATTAATATTCAAAATTATTTACTCCAGATACCACTAGGAAGTCAAATGTGTTTCCTAATCATGTTTTTCAAGCTTCAGAAGTTTAAGCTAAGAGCAAATATATTTTTAATGAGCAAACTTTGATACTGAGCTGCAACTCTTTATATAATTTTATTGTTTTTTATTTTCTCTTTTTCTTTTTCATTACAGAGAGAGAGAGAGAGAGAGAGAGAGAGAGAGAGAGAGAGAGAGAGAGAGAGAGAGAGAGAGAGAGAGAGAGAGAGAAAAATTATTCAATCTCTTCATTTCAGTCATATGCTGTATTTGTCCTGCACTGAAGTGTTAATGCTTTAGTAAGAGGAACTTTGACCATTTACCCTGTGGATGACCCAAGTATTTTGGAGGGGGGAGTAAAGTGGTGAGCCTTTATCCACAATGAAGCAGGATGGGTGAGATCTAGTGAAATGGCTGCCGACAAAGTAGATGTGTGCTTTGACTCTGCCACATACTTTACAATGGGGATTACGATCATTGTATATGTATTTGTAAGTTTATACTAAGACATTAAAAACGAGAGAATATTATGAAAAGTGTGTTATTCTCATATACAGGTATGGTATGCGCTTGTATATGAATATAAGAAATTAAGCTATATATTTGCTATATATTCTTTCATTTTTGTTGTCGATGGTATGTTTGTTAACAAAGTATGATTCTACAGTACCTACTACTAATGTTTATTTGAAAAAAAAAGTTTTGGTAGTTCTGTGGTTCAGCATATGATATCTAGTTCTAGATGTTATTTTTCCTTGGATACTTTAGCTCTCTTTTTTTTTTCCTCTACTTTAGTCATTATACCTTCCAAGTTCACAGAGGTTGGGAGACTTCAGAAGTCACTACTGTCGATTTCGAACTCAAGTACACTGTATGTGAGCTCAATCTTGAACACATGGAGCTAAGGATACAGCACCTTTGGGGTATATTTTCCCAAAGGGATTCTCACAGACTCTCTTATGCTAAACCATTTGGGAATATGAGGGAGAGGGAAGTGGCATTACTTGAGTGGCACCAACTTCTGTCACCTCAGCAGGGTCACATAGAATACTATTAGACATTAGCAATGAGTAGTGATATATATAGGTTCGGGATAAAAAGAGGGTGCAGATGATAGTCTTGCAGTTCTAATTAATAGTCATAAATGGGATATCTCCCCTTTTATATTACTTCTTTTTCATTTTCCCACTATAAGCCATTTTTATATCACTTTTCGCTTATTTCGTTTTCCTCTTTGTATTTCTTTGCACAGGGATAAATTCCATGGAAAACTCCCCATTAAGATAAGTTTATCCCTCCAATCCGTGAAAAGGCTTCTAAATTTACATGTCAATTAACACACTTAAGAATGAATGAAAAAAACTTTCAGAAGGATCCCATTAAAAATTCAAAACCAGAATAATTTATGCAAAACTAATTCAGCTTTTGTTCTTCTGACTGTCTGGTTTCAACATCAAAACAGTTCGACGATATTATAGAATAATTGTGATCTATTTCACATGTCAGTTTTGCTGGCCAGCAATAAAATCTTGAAATAAAATCAAATAGGCAAAAAGAATTGTGGCATTTGGATATAAATATCGCAGTGTGTTTAGTGTTTAGTCTTACTCCAAAGAAGTTTATATGTTCTTTTCTGTTTGTATTCTGTTCATGGAATTCTAGGTAAATAATCTTTTCCACTCGCATTATGTTTCTAAAACAAACAAACAAACAAACAACAAACAAACATTTATTTCCATTTTGTACAATGGTTATTCAACATTAGTAGTAACTTATAAGTAGACATGTAATTAAACTAATAAATAAGAGGGTAATACATATAGTTAAACTAAATGTAGCTTTCATAGAAAATAATAATGCTGTAATGAAAATGTTGACAATAATGTTAATAATAAAGTAGTAAGTATGACACTAGATACAGGATCGTTATTATCGGCATCATTTCCATATTTGTTTTCCTTACAATGAGAATAATTAGTTCTTAATGAGCAGCAACTATTTGTCCAAAAGAAAACTATATAGTTTGCCTTTGAAAGCTGTGAAGGAGGATGCATTTTTAAGATGCTCTGGAATATTATTCCAGACTGTTGGCCCTTTGATAGTGATCATCTTTGAACCTGCTTCTGTGTTTGTTCTGTGAATAAAGAGCTCACTGCTCTGTCTTCTGTTTCTTCCCCTTATATCCCTGACTGTTTTTAAATCAAATAGCCAGCTAGGATAATGATGGTCCAAAATTTTTCATACAAAAACATAAATAGCATAAGCGACCTTGTTTTCTGCCCGCAGCCACCCAAGTTTATTGAGAGCTGGTGTGATGTGGTCATATTTTCTTATTCCTCCCAGGGCAACTCGAGCTGCAAAATTAATAAGCTTCTGTATTCTGTTTATCTGAGTCTTAGTGGTAGCTCCCCAAACAGTTGTGCAGTAATTAATGTGACTTAGGGCTAGAGATTCAACAACAGTTATTCAAGTGGTAGTCTCAAAATTGTCTTTTATACGAGATAAGTACATTAATGTTTCTGTAACCTTTTTGTACACTTTATCTATGTGGGAATCAAACAACATGTGGTTATCAAAGTGAATTCCTAGGTTTTTGACTGTTTTGCTAGGTGTAATAATATTGTCACAAATATTAATTGTTGTGTTTTCTGGAATTTGTGCTATGTGGAACCTTGAACTAATAAATATGCACTGTGTTTTAATTTCGTTAATTAACAGCCCAATTTCTTGAAAATAGGTTTTAATTTTCGACAAAGTGTTTTCTGCTCTTAAAGTTAGCTCTGGGAGATTATTAATATCACCACTAAGGAGTAGTTGAGTGTCATCTGCATATTGTACGACTAGACAGTCAGAAATGAAAGAAGATGGATCATTTACGTAAATGGAGAAGAGAATAGGACCAAGTACTGATCCCTGTGGAACACCAAATGATACATTTTTTGGCACAGAGATAATGTTGTTAAGATGTATAGACTGTTTACAATTAGATAGATACTCGCTAAACCAGATTGGATCAATATTTAAGTTAGTACATTTACTTAAAAGAATTTCATGGTTTACACTGTCGAAGGCTTTTGATAAGTCTAATAATATAAGCAGAGATATTTTTTTCATATCTATATTATTATATATACTATTCGTAACTTTAAGCAGTGCAGTTTCCGTCGAGAGTTTTGGCCTGAAACCATGTTGGTTAATCGTTAGTAGTCTATTTGATTCTAAATATGACATAAGTTGGCATGCAACAATTTTTTCTAATATTTTAGAGAAAATGGGTAGCAGGGAAATGGGACGATAGTTTGTCACATCTTCTCTGTCCCCCTTTTTATGCAGAGGTATTACATGTGATATTTTCCAAGAGTCAGGAAACTTTTTAGTAACAATGGAAGTGTTCATAATAATTAGAATATAGGATGCAATCATGGGTGGAGCATCTTTGAATAACTGAAATGGTATACCATCTGAACCATAAGAGCCAGAGTTTCTTAGGCTCTTTATGGTAAGAATTAGGGTAGCACGATCGATAGGATTTATCTTGAAGTACTCTCTTGTGTTTACATTGGAAGAATTGTCATTTAAGCAATTACTCATATTCACTGAGTTGATGTTTTCTTGAGTTTTTGTTCATATGTATTTTTGCCAACGTTAGCAAAATAGTTATTAAAGATTTCCGCTTTGTCTTTCAACTCCGTAATATGTTCATAATTTTCTGAGGTACTCTTTTCATTTGGTATCATGCTTCTTATCACTTTCCATGTTGCTGCTGTATCATGTCTAGAGTCATTAAATTGTTTTTTTGTAAAAGTCTTTTTACTTACACTGATGAGAGATCTGACATGTTTCTTTTCTGTTTTATAACGTTCTCGGAGAGTCATATCATATCTATTTATTTTTAGCTCTTTTTGTATTTGATTTCTGATTTGCATTGCCTTTTTGATGTCATTAGTTAGCCAGGGGGCTGAGGGGCGGGTTATTTTTCTTGTTACAATGGGTGCACAACTATCTAAGCATTCAAGGAAAACTTTTTTTTAGAATCTCAACCTGCAAATCGACGTTATCTGTGTATTTAATTCTATTAAGTACATTTGTGTTGTTGATTAATGTTTCACAAAAGATATAAGGGGAGTAATTTTTTAGACACCGGAATGTCTTGAAGAGAGGCTTCCTTTTCGGCTTGTTTATGTTTAGCATAGCAATGTTCAGCTCGTGGTCTGCAATTGGGCAGGGAACTACGTCCCAATAGAGTATACTTTCCACTTTATTTGTTATTATCAGATCTATAAGAGTCCTAGAATTGGGGGTTATGCGGGTCGGTTTTGTCACTATTTGTGTTAACTTCACAGTGTTAATCACCCTTTTCATTTTGTTATCTGCTGAGAGCAAGTCATCATTAAAGTCATCAAGTATGTATATAGGTTTATGGCAAAGCAATGGTAAATGGGCGTTTGTAAAAGAAATTGTGTTGCCGAGTTGCTTCTAAGTAAGTGAAGAGGAGTACATGGAGAAAGTTTCAAGCTGTCTGTGTCCACCCCCATTCGAATTGGGACTAATTGTGACACGTAAAGCAATACGACAATATGAAAAAAAATTAAACACTTTAATTCATGATACTTGACATTCATGTTATCGTCTCTGATCACACTCTGTTGTTAAAGTAAAGATTTTTTTTTTAAAGAAATTTAAAAGGCATTTGAAAATGAGGATATGATGCCTAATTTTTCATTAAGATTGTAAATTATAGAGGAAGAAATAGAATTTTTTTTAATTCATATTATGCACATTAAATTCGTCATTTCTGAACACATATTGCTCTTAAAGAAATTAAATTAGTTTACATGAAGTTGGTATACTTTTAAAGATAGGACTATGAAGCAAACAAATAGATTATTACACTTACCATACGGTATAATATCGATTTTCTGTTTATGATTTCGGTCTGTTCCTAAAAGGATAGGTTTGTAAAATGAAAAATAGAATACGTTTTCCTGATTTCTTAAAAATGTAAACCTAGGATACCATATTGTCATCTGACACGGTTCTGTGTATGGCTAGGATCCCTTGCGAGATCCTAGCCATACACAGAACTGCGTCAGGTGTGTTTATGAAATCCAATTTGTGTGTGTCTAGCTAGCTAGCAATATGGTATCCTAGGTTTACACTGTTTAAGAAATTGGACCTTAATCTTGAAAGAATGAATATACTGAGAGGCTTTTAATGAGGTGCCCGATGTGATTTTACCATTTGGATTGATTTTTAACAATCATAGGCGATCGCTGAAGAAGAGAAAGTTTAGCCTAATATCTTTCCTGTTAGATCAATGGGATTCTTTTCTTTAGCTAAAATTATTTTTTTCATTTTAGAGAAGAAATTGATGAAGTAATTATAGCTAAAATGTCTGCATAGATGTGAGCTTTGTGCCTGGTCAGATTAAAGAGAATAAAGCCAAGAGAAGGTATAGAAATATTAAAATCCTGTCCATGGTTATAGGCCATAAACTTTTCATTTCTAATCCATTCTGAGTGGTAATTTTGAGTTAAACTTTATTATAAAAAAATTTGAAAGTTTAGACTTTGGAGGTTAGTTTGATTTAATGAAAAATAAAGAAGAAATCTTGACACGAATACGAAAATGTGGATACTCTCTTATCATTGTTACTAAGACAGAAATTCGACATCTCTGACCCAGTTCATTGCACGGAAATACCTAAAGATTTGCATCGCTTGAATACTCAACTTGGGCGTTAGGAAGGGCATCCAGTCTTAATTCCTCAGCTTCATCCCGTCTGTGTCCACCCCTAAATAGGACCAAAAAGTAACACTGAAATTTAAAAAAATAATAATAATAATGGACTGATGCTTCAGCATGTTCGAAGGAGAGATTTTTGTGCTTGGTCAGACTTAATTCTAACAAAGAAATGGAGAAAAAACTTAAGCTCTTGACATATTCTTAAAACAGTAACGATGTTAAACATTTGTACTACAAGTTTCGAAGATGAGGCTTTGGTGTCTTTTAGTAGTCTGACTTTAAAGAATTGTATATGAAAATGGAAAAAGAAAGATATTCAACTGCTCATTTTTCCAGAGTGACACGAGAAATCAATATTTTTTGGTTATTTTTGAGTCGCTCTCTGAAGAATGAAATTGAACGATTATTTCTGAAAAAAGTACTTTCGATCAAGACTATTGTTTATAGCTTGAACAAAAACAACTATAAACTTAACAGGAAGAAAAAAGTAGTTTCAGCGAAATATTAAATCATCCCTTATCATCTCATTCAGGTATTAAATGTACATGATTTATCTTTTTTTCCTTAAGCTTATCATCTATGTAATTTCTAATCATACCACTAATTTGCTTTAGCCTTTAGAAATTAATAGCTCATTGGAAGAGGGTAAATACCAAGCAGTAGTGCATGAAGTCATTGCAATTCCTGCTTCTAACTGCATTTCTCATGGCTTTTAGAATTCTTAATAATACCTGGATTTGTGCTTAACTGAGAGAGAAATTGATGTCACTGGCCATGAGGTGGATCTGAAAATCAAAGAGGAAAACAAAATGAGGTCATGAAGTGAATGAAATGAAAAGAGAGGAAACAACTAAAAACTGTCAAAAAAATGACTGAGCTACTACACACATATTACAATAAGCACTTTGGATTTCGCCCAAAAAAAGCAATAGAAACATTCCAAAATAAAAAAATATATATATATTTCTGGAATAAGAGAAGGCCAATTTTTTCTGACAAAATATTGCTGGAGAATGAACACTTTTTGAAACGATAAGTTTGGAAATTTTGAAAATATATCACAATCTTTTATTTAGGTAGTCTCAGAGCTGCTGAACAGCCTTCCAAGTACCTATTATCTTGCTTGAACTCATAGTGCAATAGGTTCCTCTACGATTCTTTCTATTTGCTGGTGTTACTCATTACAAATTAAAGTAAGGCACATTTACTTTTTGGTGCCGTTTCCCCTCTAACAAATAATAAATATGTATAAAATCTCATACACACTAAATAAGTCATATGAATACACTATTCTTTTGTGGTGATACTAAATAATACATTATAAAAATTGAACAATCTTTGAATAAACTTTTTTTATTCTAACCACCCTCATGAAAGAGAGGGGCTGGAATACTTTTTCCGTGTTTCCCTGAGTGTCGTAAGAGTCGAATAAATGGGTGGAGCAAGGGACCGGGACTCCCATTCTCTGTAATTTCTCTTCTCAAAGAGTAAGAGTATTTTGACTTGACTCAGCCACTCCCCTTATAACGGGAAAATGGTTCATATATAGATACTGAGAATTTCTTTCACAGAAAATCAGGAGAGGTTTATGACGTCCTATTCTCAGTTCATGGTGCACTTATTTCCATATATAGCAATCCATTTCCCACTTATGTACTCATTATATTACTGAGTTGAGATGATTCAGAAGACCGACAGCACTCCTTGATCTTTCAATTTACTCGACATGACAAAGATAAATTTTCATTCAATCGATAGGAAATCTTCAATAAAACTAATATTACAAAGCATTTTGATACTATTTCCTGTGTAAATTAACAGTATTTTCCCATGTTTCAAATCGACAGACCTTAGATAAAATGTAATATGTATTCCATTTCTCCTTTCCCTAGAGGTAAAGCTGAGGGGAAATCTATTTTCTCAATATTTCTTCTCACGTCCCCTTGTATTCACTCCTCCTTTTACAGGTTTCATTTGTTTGTTTGTTCAGTGCTGTCCTACAAAATGGTCGGGTGAAAGGAAAGGGAAAATGGTCTTCGAAATTGTATTAGGCTTTGCAAAAATGCATAAAATATGCAGTGCACTTTTGTTACTATATAATACTAGCATATGGTACAGGAACGCGAGTGCACATGTTCTTACTACAGAAAAAAATAATTAACAGTTCAAGATATTTCAGAAGATATTTTTTTTTGGGGGGGCAGTAACAAAGTATGCCGCAACAGGCTTCGAACCCTAAAAAGAAGTTTTTAATATGGATGAAAAATAGGTAAAGAAAAACTATGACAGAAGGCTTTAAAAATCAATGTACATTTTTATTCACAGAATAGACATAATTCTTGAGAAATTTTTTTCATAAACTTACAAAAGTGTGTACAGTTGCTTTACACGCGTACGCTTATCTCGAAAAAAACAAAAAATAGTCCTGAGCTATTTGTGAGATCTCAAAAGATAGAAACAATGTTCGTGATTTAGCAGATATTACGAAGAAAGTAAATATAGACCAATGAACAATATATTCATAAGTAGGTCCAGAGCGATAAAAGATGTGCAAAAAAATATATGCATTATATCCCCTCTTGTCTATTTCTTATATATTCAAAATACGAGTTTATCAAATAGAATAATCTCCACCCAGCTATTCAAAAAGGATATTGAAATATTCAAGAAGTTTCAAATGATATTAGTAAAAGTTTGGGCATAATCTAGCTTAGTTTATAGGCAACTGAATCCAATCTATGTATGATATAAGCAGCAGTTTTTTTGTCCTCAGTAATTTGCTGATCCAGATGAAACATGGTAAGTACTTTTACACAATTGCATTGAGATCAAAGCATTGTTTAAGCAGAACCGAATATGCTGCACAAACATTACCTTCAGAATCATTATAAAAATAGAAAGTTTAGCTTTAATACAAATATAACCTATTTATACCCACAAACATTACTAGGCCAAAGAAGAAAGTCGAATAAAAAAACATATCATATTAATGTAAATCTCTGATCTGTATAAAGAGGATTTCGGTTACTAAATGAAGCTCAAAAAGAACATCAGAACCAAATGCAAAAATAATATTTTAGGCTAAAGGTCCTCATTATCCACGTTTATTTACTAATATTTAATTATGATTTAAATCATGAGGACACCTTGAGGATATTATCTACGTATTCAGGGTCTCAAATTAGGGCTCCGCCAATAGCCACTTTAATAATAAGAAGCTAAAAAATAATTCATGTTTTCATAGATTCTGTCATAGTTCTCTTATTTCATATGACAAAATTTCCTAAACTTGATGGATTCCTCACTCACTACCGAAAAGTGAAGACACACACAGTTTAGATGAAGTTTTTTAATAACAACCAGAGTGACACGGAATTTTGTATGTCTCGAACTTTTTATCTTGAATCTAAATTGACATCTTTTGTATCTCAATCCCGACAGGTTTAATGACTCATTACTGACTTGGATGCTTAAGGTGGCAGTTATCCTTTTGGGATATTTTCTTTTATTTTAAAGTGCTGACTTATTGGCATGAAAACTGACGGTGATATTTCCGAAAATGAGCAATGTTGTATGTCTTTATTCTTGTTGGAGGATTGGTAATTTGATTCCTATCCTTAATTAAGGGTATTATTGATAGTACATTTGTCACCCACTTATTAAAAAAAAAATCAAAGATTTCTGAGAGACTGGTGGTAAAAGCTCTAGCATAGAATATGATGAACTTTTTCCAAATCTGCAGCTTTGTTTCCGTAAAGGTCTGGGCACTTGTGAAAACTTCTTAAAATTCCGTTAACATAGTAAAAACCATTTGGACTTTGGTCAAGAGGTACGCCTAACTAGACTTGACTTTAGTGCTGCCTTTAATCTCCATTATCATGAGACTCATTTTTAATTTAAAAAAGATATGGGTGTTGTGGGATCTGTTTCTAGAAGTATTGTGCAATTTTTAAATGATGCACTGACAGGGTATCGGAATATGGATATTACAGTGAATTCAATAATGGTCACATTATTGAATTCACTGTAATATCCATATTCCGATGTCCCGAAAGGCAGTGTTTTGGGCCCCTTGCTTTTTACCTTTTATAGTCATGACATATCGATAGGTTTGGAAAACAAGCTAGTAACCTATGTTGACGAAGCTATTGTTCGACCCCCGAACATGAGAATAGCTGTTGCAGAGTCTCTGTGCAATATTGCAATATTTGGGGTATGATGTTAAGTGCCAACAAAACAAAACAAAAAATAGGATATTAAGCAGGTAAAGAACTCTTGATTAACAACATTGTCAATCTCTTCATTGATAATATTCCCTTAACATTACGTAAATTGCTCAAAATTCTGGAGGTAAATTTAGGTAGTGGGTTAACTTTAAAACGACATGCCCGTTGTTATTTATTTTTTTTTTTTATGAGTTTGACACAGAGACGTACAGAAACTGCCCTCATCAGTAAAGGCCAGGGCACGAAAAAATACCAAGACAAAGGAAAAGAAAAAGGTTAAGGACAAGGCAGAGATGAGGTAATGTCACACAAAGGAATACGACAGACAGAAAAAAACAATCAAAGTACAAAGGACCCAGAGATATGGAGGACTAGGCTCTGAGATGACGATAGATCTGCTTTTTGAAGGATGAATGGTCATAAGAATTAGGAAAGACAGAAGGAGGAAGAGAGTTCCAGAGTTTGGAAGTAGATGGGAAGAAGCAGTCACTGCACCGTCCAATCCGCGAGCCACAAATCTCCACACAGTACCTGTGAGATGAGGCCGCTTGGCGAGTGTTACGCGCCCTCGGCAGTGGGTGAGGGATGCAACTCGCCAACTCATCAGAGCAGCGATGGACGTAGTAGTGATAGAAAAGCGAAAGGAAAGATACCTTACTGCTAAGAGAGAGAGAATCCGGATTAGAAGTAAGAGAAGGATCATTAAATGAGTCTGATTGCCTTAGATTCAACCCTATCAAGAAGATAAGTATAAAAAGAAGCACCCCAGATGTGTGAGCAGTATTCTAAGCTTGGGCGGATAATACATTTGTAAGTTTTAAGTAACTGCAAAGAGGACAAGTAATGACGAAAACGAAACAAAACCCCCAATTTTTTTGATGGAGATTTAGAAATTTGGATTATGTGATTCCTCCAAGACAACTTTGAGGTTATACGGATTCCTAATATGTTGATAGAGTTAAGAGGATAAATTTCTTTAGTTTAGAAGACAATAGGGTTATCAGGAGAAGAAGATAAAGAGATAGCCAGAAACTGTGTCTTGGAGGCATTGAATATAACTAAATTTTGAGCGCCCCAGTCAGATACTCTCTGCAAATCGGAGTTAAGAGTAGAAGAAAGAGTGATATGAGATTGATTACGAGTAACAGATGAAGGTTGTGAAGAAAAGGCAGAGGAAAAGTGAAGGGTAGAATCATCGGCAAAGGCATGAAGAAGAGAGGAAGATGGGGATTGTAGAAGTTTATTGATGAAGAGAATGAAGAGAGTAGGTGAAAGAACAGAGCCCTGAGGAACACCACTGGTAACAGAGAAAATGCTAGATGTTGCGCCATCAATAACTACAGATATAAAACGGTCAGTAAAAAATCTGGAAATCAGAGAACAGAAAGAAGGGGTAAAGCAATAGGCAGAAAGTTTGTGCCAGACTCTGCCAAAAGCCTTAGAGATTTCAAGGGCAACGACAAAGGATGCCCCATAGTTCCTCAGAGAAGATGACTATAAATGAGTAAGATAGGACAGGAGATCACCAGTGGATCTTGTCTTGTGGAAGCCGTACTGGTGATCGAAGATAAGTGAGTTAGATTCAAGGCATTTCAAGAAGTGAGAATTGAGGAAAGTTTTGAAAACTTTAGCAATATAGGAGGTTAGGGCAATAGGTCAGTAGTTTGAAGGAATAGAGCGGTCACCCTTCTTAGGAATAGGTTGAACAAGAGCATGCGTCCAAAATGAAGGATAGATACTGGTTGACAGAATGAGGCAAAAAACACGGTAAAGCACGGGAGCCAGTTCATCTGCAAACTCTTCAAGGAACTTTGCGGGGATACCAGCGGGACCAGATGCCTTGTTCGTCTTCAGTGAGCGAAGAACCTTATGAACTTATTAACTTTGCGTGAAGAAAGGATAAGGGAGGGCATAGGCTTAGAGAGGGGTAAAGATTGAGGAACAGCTGCGCTGAAATCATTTATAGAAGAGTTGGCAGAAAAATGAGAGCCAAAGAGAGTGGCTTTGTCAATGGGAGAGCAACCTATAGAACCATCAGAACGAATGAGAGGGGGAAAGCTTGAGTTACAGAAGTTTTTGGAGAGTTTTTTGGCTTAGGACCAGAAGCATTTGTAAGTGGGAGAGGAGTTAAGGTCATCAACTTTCCTTCTTATTTAGAAAGCCTTAGACCTTCGAATCTGAGCAGTACAGTAATTCCTAGCTATAATAAAAGCAGAGCGAGTTAAATCGGAAGGAGAGGCTTGGTAAGATCAGTGAGACACTCACTTTGGTGTACATTAAAGTCTTCAATGTAGATAACTTCGGCATGTGGGTGAGAAGATAGCAAGGACTCATGGCAAAAGAACAGATATTCAAAGAAAGACACAAACTCGGTGGAGTTTGGAGAACAGTAGCAGAAGCAAAGGAAGATAGTGGTAGTGGAGAGATAGACTTTTAGCCAGAGAACATCAAAGTATTGAGATTAAAGGTCTGTGAGCCTCGCAGTAGGAGTGTTAGTATTGCAGTATGCACAGACCCCACCTTTGAAATGAAAACAAGTATACAGATTATAGTGAGAGATTTGAAATGGGTTAGTGGAAGCATGTATAGACAGCTGGGTTTCAGATAGGAGGAGGAGGTTAGGGAGGAAAGTGTCCAAGTGCTGTTCCACAGACGAAAGATTAGAGTTCAGCCCACGAATGTTAGAATAGTGGAGAGTGAAAGAAGCATATCTATTGGGAGGTGCAAGGTTAAGGGCAGAACCATTACTACCACCAGGCGTGTCTGCCTTCAAGCTAATAGTGGAGTCAATAGATCCCCGGAGATTCTTCGCACCCCTCTATGCTGGGAGTGGGAGCCATTAGCTGTGGACCTTCCATAAATAATAACAAATGTGAGGAAAAAAGAAAGAAAAAAAACAGATGTGGGGAATGTTGTGACTTGTCAAATGCAATGGAATAGCAAGAGATGTGTAATGAATACGCCAAAATATTCAGTGTAGATGTAGGTATGACGAAAGATGTTGCATATCTTTCACAGTTGCAATAAACAAATAGTGCCTTTAGGAAGTCTCATAAGATTTTTGGGGACATCTGTCAGAACGAAGTATTTTTTATATTTTATGCTTTCCAGTTTGGAGGATTACTCGCTAATTTGATCACAGACCGTAGATTCTCTTCCTAGATTAATGGATAAAAGCTGGCCTACATATAAGTTTCTTATTTCTGAATCAGGCACCGGCTGGTGTTATTAACACGGTTTTAATTCGCGTGATAACTGTATAAAATTTATTATAATATTAATACCATTGTACTGAGCTCTCCATAGCTTATTCTGCATTATGGACATTACCAAATATGAAGATAATGTCAAATGTTAAACATTATCTTCTATTGGATTTAATATTCATTTTGATGTTTTTTCTTGATTCCCAGGCCTTATGAAGGCAGTATTCTTGCCTGTCCCGGTGTCA
>JAXCGZ010020760.1:145000-147500 GCA_037179515.1 Halocaridina rubra
TTTGTTTATTTAGTTCTACACTTATTTTACAACTCAAAGCTCCCAGTCTACAAGTCACAGTTCCCCGCCCCCTTAGGGGAAACTTCTATAGAGATCTTAGTTCTGCCCAAAGCAAGTTCTAACTTCTAACTGACTAAGTGTGACGTAATGCCAAGCCCTATAGCAGACCACGAGGAAATTGTAACGTCCCTAAATATTCGCAAACCAAAGAGACAACCAATCTTTAAAACATTCAGATGCTTAAGAAATTATTCACAAGAATTACTTTGTAGTTTACTTATGAATGAAGTACATAAATTAAATGAAATTCTATATACCGATAATATTAATATACAAGTAAATATTTTAACCAGTGTCTTATCATCATGTATAGATCGATGTGCACCACTCGTGACAAGAGAAATATTTCGTCCCCCCGCTCCTTGGATAACAGATGACATAAAAAACATTATGAAAGAAAGAGACAAACTACAAAATGAAGTAAAACTACAAAGAGATAATATCCCTTTAAGAGAAAAGTTTACAGAGCATAAGAAACAAGTAAAATCATTATTAAGTAACAGTAAGAAACAGTATTACAAAAATGAATTTCAAAACGCTAAAGGCAATATCTCTGATACATGGAAAATTGCTAAAACCATGCTTTCCAATAACTGTAATAAAAGTAGTAACATATCAATTATACCCGATGAGGTAGATGTAAGTGCTAAAGCAGAAGAGTTCAATAATTTTTTCGCTGAAGTGGGGAAAAAAACCTTTGAAAAAACAAAAAAAGAAATAATAAATGAAATCAATAATAGTAATGGTGGTAATAATAATGATGATGGTAGTAGTAATAATAATAGAAATGTTGATAATGGTGTAAATAATAATGATGGTGGTAGTAATGGTAATGATAATAGTGATGATGGTAGTAATAATAATAATAATGTTAATCTTCAAGAACATAGTGCATTCAATAGAAGTAATGATGTCTTTAACCCTACTACAGTAGATTGTAATACAGTAATCTTAGTAATAAAAAATCTGAAAGACTCTAATGCATATGGATCAGATGGAATTTGTTATCGTTTTATTAGAGATTCATTATTTGTAATAGCTTATTATCTGACGGTAATAATCAATACTTCCATAGTTACCAATATTTACCCAGATTTATGGAAAAATCCCCATGTAATTCCTGGTTTTAAAAATGGAAATCCTGACGACGTCTCTAACTATAGACCAATCTCTTTACTACCAATTTTATCAAAGATACTTGAAAAGATTGTTGCAAATCAGTTAAGTGAGTTTCTTGAAAAAAATAAACTTATTGCAAAAAGTCAACACGGTTTCAGGCCAAAATTATCAACTGAAACTGCCTTATTGAAAATATCAGATGAAATATACAAAAATATAGATAATAAGAAAATATCATTGCTACTACTACTCGATCTTTCTAAAGCTTTTGATAGTGTACACCATACCATCTTATTAGAAAAATGCAAAAAAATGAACATTGACCCAAGCTGGTTCGAGAACTATTTAAAAAACCGCTACCAGTCAGTCAGAATAAAAGATGTAGTTTCAAGTCGCAAGAAGGTATTGTTTGGGGTCCCTCAGGGATCGATCCTAGGACCTATACTTTTTCTAATATATGTAAACGATCTAGTAAAATATTTACCTAACTGTTATGTCATTCAATATGCTGACGATACTCAAATCTTAATTGAAGGAGAAATTAATGATTTAGAAAATATTATTCGTAGAGCAGAAGAAATTTTGTATATGGCTAAACGTTACTTTCTAAAAAAATGGTCTGTTACTTAATGAAACTAAAACCCAATCTATTCTTATCGGATCCAGACAATTATTATCAGAAGTTGATGACAATCTTCATATAAATTTTAACGGTAATATCATTGAGCCAATGAACTCGGTAAAGAACCTAGGTGTCTATTTTGACCGTTACATGAATTTTGAAATGCATATAGATGAAATTTATAAAAAAGTAATGGGTACTCTAATATATCTAAATAGGGTAAAAGACTCATTTGAAACATCAACTCGTATAATAATTGTCCAGTCCTTAGCTATGAGTTTAATTAATTACTGTCTCAAAGTTTGGGGATGTACAAATAAGACTCAATTACAAAGAATACAAAAGTTACAAAACTTTGCAGCACGAGTGGCTGTTGGCAATGTAAGAAAATACGAGCACATCTCTCCTGTTTTAAAAGATCTAGAATGGATAAAGATTAGAGATAAATATGTTTTTGATATATGTACCTTTGTTTTTAATATACTAAGAAACAATCTTCCTGATTGCTTGTATAATTTTTCTACAGTAAGCTCAGTTACCGGGTTAACTACCCGTCAAGGGGAAGATTTATTAGTACGAAGGTCTAAAACTGATATTGGCTCAAGAGATATAAACATTCGTGGACCTCATTTATATAATCAGCTTCCCAGAGAACTAAAAAATGCTGGTTCAGTGTATACTTTTAAATATAATCTTAAG
>JAXCGZ010020760.1:152500-155000 GCA_037179515.1 Halocaridina rubra
ATAGATATTTGCTAAGGACCAGAAACATTTATCAGTGGTAGAGGAGTAAAGGTCATCAATTTCCCTTCTTATAAAGTAAGCTTAAGACCTTTGAATCTGAGCAGTACAACGATTCCTAGCAGTAATATAAGCAGGGCGATTTAAATCAAAAGGAGAGGCTTAGTACCACTTGGTACCCGATCCATTGCCTGAATTGCCATGGAGCAGGCACGGTCAAGCCAAGGGTTAGGGGTAGCAAAAGTTTTCATAGAGGAGGGGATGTACGTCTCCATTTCCGAGGTTATGATCTTGGTAACTTTTAGAGCTACCTGATCAGGGTAGCAGGTCCGAAAGCAGTAGTCATGCCATGGGAAGTCTAAAAGGAAGTTATTCAAATCATCCTGTTTGAAGTTCCAAAACTGGCGTTGAGTAGGAGGAAATGCTGGAGGGGGAGTGAAAATGAAAGAAATTAAAATCAAGGAGTGGTCATAGTTACCAAGAGGGTAAAATAGAGAATATGAATAGTTTGAAGGATTAGAGGAAAAGAAGAGGTCAAGAGTGTAAGCTGCATAGCCGTGACGATCAAGAACAGGAGTAGGATCTTTGATGATCTGCTCTTGATCGTGTGTAACAGAGACATCAAGGACCTCACTTCCTTCCATATCAGCGTGAAAAGAATGAAGCCATTGACTGTGGTGTACAATGAAGTCTCCAATGTAGAAAACTTCAGCATGTGAATGAGAAGATAGCAAGGACTCATGGCAAGAAGGACACAAAGTTAGTGAAGTTGGGAGAGCAGTAACAGAAACAAAGAAATGTAGTAGTAGTTACAACATAGATCTTCAGCCAGAAAACATTAAAGCCAGGAGATTCAAAGTCCATGAACTTTGAAACAGAAATGTTAGTGTTGCAGTAGGCACAGACCCCAATTTGGAGACAGAAACAAAAATACAGGTTATAGTGAGATTTGAAATGGGTCAGGGGATGCACAGCTACACAGGTGGATTTCAGAAAGAAGGAAGAGGTTAGTGAGGGATGTACCCAAGTGCTGTTCCTCAGACAAAAGATTGAAGCTCAGACCACAGATGTTAGAAAAGAGGAAAGTAAAGGAAGAGGATCTATCAGAAGGTGCAAGGTTACTTATAGAACCATTACTACCAAGAGTGCCTACCCTAACGCCTATAGTGTAGTCAGTAATATCCCCAGATATTCTTAGCACCCCTCTATGCCGGGAACTGGGGGGCAATAAGTTGTGAAATAATTGTTCTTATAGTAGAGATGAGAAAAAAAGCAAGGAGAAACAAAGATGGGGGGGTGTTGTGACCTTTCAAATATGATGGGATATTAAGAGATGCGTCACGAATACGCCAGGATATTCGGTGTACACATAGGCTTTGGGGAAGAACAGTACCTGAAGGAATATTTAACCTGGAGCTGTCTTGGCCAGTCCTAGCTAAGTCCAAAATACCTTCAGATATAGTATTTCAACAGGTGTCTGGTGCCATGATCAACTTTCTAACGCTATGCAAATTGGTCGAAATTAACAGTCACTTCTGTTAGAAATTAGCGATTTTTGAAGGAAATTATATCATTTTATAATAAAACTTAAATTATTATTAGATCTTAATGATTTCCGTGGAATTTTGCAGTATTTTGAAGAAATAGGTCACATTTGTCGTATTATGTTACATATTTACTCCCCATTCGAAAGGAACTGGACACCAACGACTTGAATCTATATGATGATGAATGCTGTAGGTTCTTCCTAATGGCTCGTGATAGGAACGAATCGGCATTTATAAGACTCGTTATTTCCCGATCCAGCCGCTATACAGTAAAAGGAAAGATAAAGATATGGAAGAGATATTCTGTAAAGAAAACGTCTATGAATATTTACCCCAAAATAAAGGAAAAAACGAGACACACAGACAAGCGGAAATGCACCTGATAGATAGATAGATAGATATATAGATAGATAGATAGATAGATAGATAGAGGTTAGCATACATACATACATACATACATACATACATACATACATACATACATACATACATACATACATACATACATACATACATACATACATACATACATACATACATACTTACATACATACATACATACATGCATACATACATACATACATACAAGCATAAGTACGTATGTAAACACTTGCATACATACATACATACATACATACATACATACATACATACATACATACATACATACATACATACATACATACATACATACATACATACATACATACATACATACATACATACATACATACATACATACATACATACATACATTCATGCATGCATGCATACATACATATATACATACATACATACATACATACATACATACATACATACATACATACATACATACATACATACATACATACATACATACATACATACATACATACATACATACATACATACATACATACATACATACATACATACATACATACATACATATGTCGTTGCATATATATATACAT
>JAXCGZ010020760.1:162500-165000 GCA_037179515.1 Halocaridina rubra
GTGGGTGAGGGTTAGGATAGGAAAGGAATGTTGGGCATTTGCTAATGCGTATGGGTCAGGATGTGAGAGAAGTGAGGAAGAGTGGGATGAATTCTGGAATGAGTTAACTAGGCGTGTGGATGGTCTGAGTAGAAGGAACTATGTAGTTGTGTTGGGTGACTTGAATGCCAGAGTGGGTGATGGAGAGGTAGAAGGTGTTGTAGGAAAGTATGGGGTACCAGGTGGGAATGAGAGTGGCGAGAGACTGTTAGATATGTGTGTGAACCAAGAGTTGGTGACAGGCAATAGTTTTTTCAAGAAGAAGTTAATAAATAAGTATACATGGATGAGAGTGGCAAATGGAAGAGTGAAAGAAAGAGCATTGATGGATTATGTGTTGGTAGCAAAGAGCATGATTGGTAGAGTGAAAGATGTGCATACCTTTAGGGGTGTGGCTGCTGGGATGTCTGATCATTTTTTGGTAGAAGCAAAATTGGTAGTAGCAAAAGAGTGGGGAAATAGAGTGGGGGGATTTAGAAGGGAAATAGTGAAGGTGGAAGAGTTGAAAAGCCAGAGAAGAGACAGGAATATCAGGACAGGTTGAGAGTGGCATATGACAGGGTGAAAGAAAGAGAAGTTGGGGAGTTAGAGGAGGAATGGGGGTTGATGAAAGAAGGTTTTGTGGGACATGCAAGTGATGTGTGTGGAAAGAGGTTTGTTGGAGGTGGCATGAGGGGGGGCAGCGAGTGGTGGGATAAAGGGGTGAAAATGAAGGTGGAAGAGAAAAAGAGGGCTTTTGAGGAGTGGCTGCAGTGTAAAAGTAGGAAGAAGTATGAAAGATATAGGGAGAAAAATGTGGAAACCAAGCGGATGGTAGAGGAAGAGAAGAGGTTGGCAAATGTTAGGTGGGGACAGGATTTTAGTAGGTCATATGAGAAGAATAAAAGAAATTTTGGAAAGAAGTGAAGAGAGTAAGGAAGGGTGGATCGAGGATGGAAGAGACAGTGAAAAATGTGAATGGACAGATGTTAAGAGGGAACGATGCAAGGAAAAGATGGGCAGAATATTTTGAGTGCTTACTGAATGTTGAGGAAGATAGAGAGGCAGCTATAGTGGCAGTGGGGGGTGATCAAGTGCCAGTAATGGGAGATGAAAATGAGAGAGAGATTACAAGAGAGGAGGTGAACAAGGCATTGTATGATGCAAAAGCAGGTAAAGCACCTGGAATGGATGGTATGAGAGCGGAGATGTTGAAAGAAGGGGGTGTGATTGCATTAAAATGGTTAGTGAGAGTGTTTAATATATGCTTTATGTTGTCAATGGTGCCAGTGGAATGGGTGATTGCTTGTATAGTGCCCCTATACAAAGGTAAGGGAGATATGTATGAATGCAGTAATTTTAGGGGTATAAGTTTGTTGAGTGTGATAGGAAAAGTGTATGGTAGGATAATGGTTAATAGGATTAGGGATAAGACAGAAAATATGATCGCGGAAGTGAAGAGTGGTTTTAGGAGAGGTAGAGGTTGTATAGATCAGATTTTTATAGTTAGGCAGTTATGTGAGAAATATTTAGCAAAGGATAAGGATGTGTATTTTGCATTTTTGCATCTGTAGAAAGCGTATGATAGAGTTGATAGAAAGGCAATGTGGAATGTTTTGAGATTATATGGAATCAATGGTAAATTGTTTCAAGCAGTGAAGAGTTTGTATGAAGGGGGTAGAGCTTGTGTTAGGGTAGGAAATGAAGTGAGTGAGTGGTTTCCAGTGAGTGTGGGACTGAGACAAGGATGTGTAATGTCACCATGGCTGATCAATTTGTATAAGATGGAGTTGGAAGAGAGGTGAATGAGCGCGAGCATGGTCGAGGTTTGAGAATGGTAGATGGGGATGATAACGAGAGGGAGCTGAATCAGTTGCTGTTTGCAGATGATACTGTGGTGGTGGCAGATTCAGAGGAAAAGCTGTGTCAGTTAGTGTCAGAATTTGGAATGGTGTGTGACAGAAGGAAGTTGCGAGTGAATGTGGGAAAGAGTAAGGTTATGAGGAGTACAAGAAATGAGGATGGTGCGGGATTGAATGTTATGTTGAATGGAGAGGCACTTGAGGAAGCTGATCAGTTTAAGTATTTAGGTTCGGTTATAGCTGCAAATGGTGGAGTGGAAGCAGATTTGTGTCACAGAGTGAATGAAGGATGTAAAGTGTTGGGTGCGTTGAAAGGAGTAATGAAGAATAGAGGGTTGGAAAAGAATGTAAAGAAAGTTTTGTATGAGAAAGTGGTTGTGCCAACTGTAATGTATGGATCAGAGTTATGGGGTATGAAAGTAAGTTAGAGACGGAAACTAAATGTGTTTGAGATGAAATGCCTGATGAGTATGATTGGTGTATCTCGGTAAGATAGGGTTAGCAATGAAGTGGGGAGAGCAAGAACGGGTGTGAGGAGAGAAATTGCAACAAGAGCAGATATGAATGTTCTGAGATGGTTAGGCCATGTGGAAAGGATGGATGATGAAAGGCTGCTGAAA
>JAXCGZ010020760.1:167500-175000 GCA_037179515.1 Halocaridina rubra
TCCTCTTCTCCTCCGTCTTCCTCATACTTGCTGTGTCTGTTCCATATTACATAGCTGGTCTTACAACGGTCCTATGAAACTTTCCCTTCAATCTCAGTGGTACCTTCTTGTCACAGAGAACACCAGATGCAGACCTCCAGTTATTCCATCCTGCCTGAATTCGATGTCTCACTTCTTGATCCATTCCTCCACTAGCCTCTACTATGGACTCCAATTACTTGAACTTCCGTACTCTCTTTATTTCTTCCCCATCCATTCTTATGTTATGTCCGCCATCCTCAGCAATGTTGGCACACATATATTCGGTCTTTGACCTACTTATCCTCATTCCTCTCTCCTCAAGAGCTGCTCTCCATCCCTCCAACTTCTCCTCCAAATCCTCCCTCCTCTCTGCACACAATACAAAGTCATCTGTATATAATATGCACCATGGCACTGCTTCTCTCACATTTTTGGCCATTACATCCATCACCACATTGAAGATGAATGTTGGGTGTAATCCAACGCCTACCTCAAATCCATCTGTCTCTCCAACACTGTTTCTCCTTTGGTATACACTTTCCTATACATCTCCTGAATAATTCTAACATTCTTTGCCGGTACCATCTTCTCCTTAAAACATTTCCATATTTCCTGTCTTGGCACTCTGTCATAGGCTCTTTCAAGGTCCATGAAAACCAGGTGCAAGTCTCGTTGTTTTTCTCTGAATTTCTCCGTCAGCTGCCTTATACAAAATATTATTATTGTTATTATTTTAATTATTATTATTATTATTATTATTATTATTATTATTATTATTATTATTATTATTATTATTATTATTATTATTATTATTATTATCATTATTAATATTCTTATAGTTATTATTATTTTGATTATTATTATTATTATTATCATTATTATTATTATTATTAACATTATTATTATTTTTATTATTATTATTTTTTATTATTATTATTATTATTATTATTATTATTATTATTATTATTATTATTATTATTTATTATTATTATTAATATTATTATTATTATTATTATTACTATTAAGAGTAGGATTAAATAATAAATCAGAGAGAGAGTGAGAGAAAGAAACAGAGAAAAAGAGAGATAAAAAAAACAGAAAGATATGTTTAGGGAAGAAATCATATTGGAAATATCCTTCCATTTTAGCAGCTAGAAATCAAATTATTACTGGTCATGTTGTCAGGGCTTCCTTTTTGTCCTCCTTCGTCCTAATTATCTTTATTTCTTTTGTAGGTCACTTGATTAATATCAGTTTTTGTTTTTGTTTTTTTATCATTATTTCAGGAAGTAAACTCGAGTTTTCGTTCCATCAAGCATACGTGTCAATTTCAATTTCAATTTTCTCGTCCTCAACAGAGAAAGACTTATAATTCCATGTAATTTTTGTTTTATTTACTTTTCAAATAAATCTCGAAAGGAAACTGCTTATGTCTAGTGAGGTAGGATACTATTCTGTTTAGGTTTATTCTTTTTCTCATTGTAGCACGTAAAAGTTAAACAATAAGTACATTTTACATACATACATACATACATACATACATACATACATACATACATACATACATACATACATACATACATACATACATACATACATACATACATATATTTTGTGGTACACAACCTTTTTGCCTGGAGGTACAAAAACTGTAATAGTTCAAAGCATTTTTTTACGATAAAGTATTACTGATCCAATAGAGTATCTATCATGTCCTTGCTATCTTATATGGAAGTCTAGTACATCTTGCACTGCCTCCAGTCTTGAGGGATACGTTTGGAGTAGCGACAGGGAGAGATCAGTGTAGAAATCAAGATCTTCCACACATAATGCAGGGAGCCCAAGGTCATTTGCAAGTTGTTATATTTAACTGACAGTTGCCTGTAAACCAAAGTTTGCTGCCAGCCAATTTTTTGTTCTCTCTACTTCTGGACTATGAAGGTAGCTTCAGCTGTTATAGTCTCACGGCAGGCCTATACCGGGTTTCAATAAATAATACGAATAGCTCTCTATGCTCCGTCACTGAAAGCCATTGGGTCAAGTCAAGTAACAAACAACAGCTACATATCAATGAAACAAAGAGATAGAGAGAGCATAAATAAGCAATGCACAGCTGATTCCTTAGCAAATAATAAAAGGTTATGTACCACCATTTATATATATATATATATATATATATATATATATATATATATATATATATATATATATATATATATATATATATATATATATATATATATATATATATATATATATATATATAAGCTCATTGCCATATTTGAAAACATTAATATTTTTTATCCCGACCGCGACTTGAACCAAACTGGAAGCACCTTGGCACAGTAAATATGTGTCCTAGGTTCAAGTCCCGGTCGGGGTAAAATATATTCATATATATATATATTTATATATATATAATATATATATATTATATATATATATATATATATATATATACACTCAAACACACTACTATATGTGAAAACATGCATCATATTCTACCCCGACAGGGACTAGAACCTAAGACACATAATTACTGCGTAAAGACGCTATCAACTACACCACACAAGGTCTAAGAAAGAAGCCAACCTCAAAGATAACTGCTTTGCTAGGAATGAACGCATTCTTTCTGAATGCCTTTTTATTCATATTTCAGCTTCTCCCAACCTCACTCGTGGCTCCATTTTCGCATTTAATTAAAATACCAGCCATAGAGGCATTAATGATAATCAAATAAACATATTACCATATGTGAAAACATGATTCATCTTTTACCCTGACCGGGAATCGAACCTAGGACACATAATTACTGTGCCTGGGCGCTATCAAATACACCACAGAAGGTATATATATATATATATATATATATATATATATATATATATATATATATATATATATATATATATATATATATATATATATATATATATATATATATAGTGTGTGTGTGTGTGTGTGTGTGTGTGTGTGTGTGTGTGTGTGTGTGTGTGTGTGTGTGTGTGTGTGTGTGTGTATGCATGTGTATATATACATACATGAATACTGAAGGATATGCATAAAATATGATCTAATATTCCATTCTAGCGTATGAATAATATCATAATATGATTGAGTCCTTCATTTATCTAACACCTTACAGCCTCGTCAACTGATATCAAGTGGCCAGCTGTCGGCACCCGGCCTGACTAAAGTGCATCGTGGCATATAACTCCAAAGACTAATTTTGAGTAATCGTCCTTGTAAAAGTATACATGGAAAATTTTTTATATTTTTATGTAGTTTATGTTGGTGTGTATGTGTGCGTGTATGTGTGTGTGCGTGTGTGTGTGTGTGTGCGTGATGGAGTGAGAGTTAGTATGAGTGAGTGTGTAAATGCGTTTATCAGTGAAAGAGAGTGTGTGCGTCTTTATGTGATTACCTAATTGTGATTACCTAATTGTGTTTACGGGAAAGAGCCCAAAGCTCGTATCTTCCCGTCTCCTGATCGGTTCCATTTTAGACTTAGTGATACTTATCATACCTGTCCTTAAAACTATGGATTGAGATAGCATTAACTACCTCCTCGCTTAGCGAATTCCAATTATCAACTACTCTTACACTGAAAAAGTATTTCCTTACATCCTGCAAACAAGTTTTCTTACGAAGCTTCAAACTATGACCTCTAGTTCTAGAGCCAGCCATATCGAAATATCGATCCCTATCCACTCTATCATAACCATGAAGGCATTTAAAGACTGTCACCATATCCCCCCTTACTCTTCTAGCTTCGAGTGATGGCAAGTCTAATTCCCTCAGCCTCTCATCATAACCGAGATTGCGTATTTCTGGCACCAGTTTCGTGGCATGTCTTTGAACTTTTTCAAGCGTAGCTATGTGCTTTTTCAAGTGCGGATTCCAAAAGGGGGCTGCATATTCGAGTTTTGGCCTCACATAGGTTACATAAATATTTCTGAACATTTCCTTGTCCATGTGCCTGAAGGCTACCCTTACATTTGATAAGAATGCATATGCTGCCCTTACTACGCCATTTATATGTATTTCTGGAGACAAATCTGCCAGTATGTTTACTCCTAAATCTCTCTCATTTTCTTTTTCTTGAAGTTGTACTCCAGCCACCGAGTAGTCAAGCTTGGGCCTTCTTGCACTTGTACCCATTCTCATTACCTTACATTTTGAGGTATTGAATTTCATTGGCCACTTTTCTGACCACTCATGCAGATTATTTAGATCCTCCTGAAGTTCTCTACAATTGTTCTCGTTTTTTACTTTCTTCACAATCTTTGCATCATCTGCAAACATATTCATGAATGAATTTACAGACTCTGGTAGGTCATTTACACATACAAGGAACAAAAGTGGCCCTAAAACTGAACCCTGTGGAACTCCACTACTAACTCTTCTCCATTCAGACACTGAGTGTCTTACTCTAACCCTCTGTTCCCTTCCTTCTAAGTAAGTTTTTATCCATTCCAAAACATTTCCACCTATTCTAGCCATTGAGTGCAGCTTCCTAATAAGTCTCCCATGTGGAACAGTGTCAAACGCTTTCTGGAAGTCTAGGAATATGCAATCTGCCCAGCCCTCTCTTTCCTGTAAGATTTGGCTTACCTCATCATAAAATTCTAATAAGTTTGTTACTGTTGATCTACCTTCTCTGAAGCCATGTTGCCTCACTGACAAAAAGTTGAAGGATTCCAAGTGAAGAGAGATATGTTTCCTTAGTAGTTTCTCCATAACTTTGCAAACTATGCTGGTCAAGGAAACTGGTCTATAGTTCAAAGCCGTATCCCTCCTTCCCTTTTTGAAGATAGGTATCACATTTGCTTGTTTCCAGCATCTTGGAATCTCCCCCGACTCCAGTGACTCCTTAAATATGATACTTAGTGCCACTGATATTGTGTTTGCGCATTTTTTAAGCACATGAGGGGATATGTCATCAGGACCTGTAGCTTTATGAACATCTAAATCCATCAGCGCTTTGCATACCTCTGTGGCTGTAAGGTTGATGTTCTCTAATACCGGCCCTTGAGCTTCTATCACTGCAATCTGAGGGGGTGGGGTATTTTCTACTGTAAATACTGACTGAAAATTCTTGTTCAATTCTTTGCAGATCTCTTCGTCCGTCTCAGTGATGCTTCCATCCGCTCTCTTTAGCCTTAAAACCTGTTCTTTTACCTTCAGTTTTCCTCTGATAAAGCTGTGGAAAAGCTTGGGATTTTCTTTAGCTTTCCTGGTGATGTCCCTCTCATAATCTCTCTCTGCCTCTCTCCTTTTACTTAGGTAGTCATTTCTTGCTCTTTTGTAGGTTTGCCAGGCATTTATGTTTTTTCTCCTCCTATACCTTTTCCAGCATTTGTTTCTCCACTCCTTAGCTCTTTTACACCCATTATCGAACCATTTCTCTCTGGCATGAATTACACCTACTTTGATGACAGGTATGCAGCAATCTACTATCTTCCCATATTTCTCACAAAAGATGTCATACATTTCTTGTACAGATTTGTTGTAAAATAAGGTTCTCCAGTCAATAACTGCAAAAAGCTCATTCATTTTGATGTAATCTCCTTTCCGATAGTTCCTCCTCATGTCCTCAGTGCCTCTACTCTCAGGAAGAATATCTTCAATGATATACTCCATCAACAACACACAGTGGTCACTCTTTCCAATTGGTGGTTCATACTCAATATTTTCAATATCCAACACATTATCTGTGAACACTAGATCAAGTAGTGATGGCTCATCCCCACCCCTGGCTCTTGTTGGTTCCATTACATGTTGGTGTAGGAAATTCCCTTGTACGCAATCTAGGAATCTTGCCCCGAATGAGTCCTCACCACTGTGTGGGTCAAGATTTATCCAATCTATCTCTTTATGATTAAAGTCTCCCATAATCAAAATCCTACATTTTTTCTCCCGTGCCATGTTAACAACTGAGTTTATGACTTCAATAGTACCTATATGACTTTCCTCATAAATTTCAAGCCTATTTTGGTTCCTTGGTAGGTTGCATACAACAGTTATTATAATGCTCTCTGACCCAGTATTTATGCGAGCAACAAGAAATTCCCTGAACTCACTTTCTATAGCCAAGTTTATTTCTTCAACTTGAATCCTCTCACTTATGAGCAGTGCTATCCCTCCACCAGTCCTCTCAGATCTTTCAACCCTTAGTATTCTGAAGCCCTTAGGAAAAACTGTGACACTGTTTATGTCCTCACTCAACTTAGTCTCTGTAATTGCTACTATATCTGCCTTACTGTTGTGAATCCTATCTTTTAATTTTACTGCCTTACCAGCTAATCCATCAGCATTTGTGTATAACAATCTTAATGAGGCCCCATCCCCTGATCTTCTGTCATTATCTTCTTTATCTCCCCTTTGTCTGGAAGTATTCTGTAACGAAAATTTTTCTTCTCTTCTTCATTTCTCTCATCATTTAACCTTCTTGCCTCTTGCAACAAGTTTTTGATCTTTCCCATCTCTTCCTGTGTTCTGTATCGTCTAATGTGTTGGTAAGTGAGTAACTGATCCAGTGTGTGTGTGTATGAGAGAGAGAGAGAGAGAGAGAGAGAGAGAGAGAGAGAGAGAGAGAGAGAGAGAGAGAGAGAGAGAGAGAGAGAGAGAGAGAGAGAGAATTCCTATTGCCCTCATTATCTCCCACGCCCTTCAATGAATGTCTTATATCATTGCATATTTTTTCACGGTTTTGATAAAAAAAAATAAAAAAAATAAAAACTAACAATGATATCTAATGCAAAATGGACTTCAGACAAGAGAAGCAATAAAAAAAAACAAGAGAGAGAGAGAGAGAGAGAGAGAGAGAGAGAGAGAGAGAGAGAGAGAGAGAGAGAGAGAGAGAGAGAGAGAGAGAGAGAGATCCGATGAGGATATAAAAGTTAAAGAGGAGAAAATAAGAATGGTCAATTTTAATAAATTTTAGAATTTGAAGTGAGGACAAAGAACAGTCATCGTGACAAAGCGGTGGCGTCCGCGACTCTGAGGCATCTGGTCCAGGGTTCGCACCCCGCCACATTCTGAGGTTAGCAAGGGTATGCAGTCAGGGTAACGATTACATCTACCAAAACAAGTCTTTTGCAAGAACGCAAGCGTCCTAGCCCTTGGTAGAAAAGAGAGTTCGTGACATAAAACCGCCTTTTTTTTATCGAGGATTAAGAAAAAAAAGAAGGAAAAAAATATAAATGACCAAAATGAACCAATTTTAGTATTCCTGGAAACGATAAAAAGCAAAACCGATGTTCCGGTTTTACGTCACGGACTCCCTTTTCTACCAAGGGCTAGGACGGTTGCCTTCTTGCAAAGGACTAGTTTTGGCAGATGCAAACGTTACCCTGAGTGCATGCCCTTGCTAACCTCAGACCGTGACGGGGCGCGAACCCTCGACCTGACGCCTCAGAGTCGCAGACGCTACCGCTTGAGCCACGATGACTACGATAAACAGCAAAACCAATGAGA
>JAXCGZ010020760.1:180000-205000 GCA_037179515.1 Halocaridina rubra
AGCACAGAAGCCAGTTCATCCGCAAACTCCTTAGGGAACCTTGTAGGGATACCATCGAGACCACATACCTTGTATGTCTTTAGCGAGCAAAGAACATTATGAAATTGCGTGAAGAAAGGATAAAGGAAGGGCATATGGTTAGCGAGGGGTAAAGATTGAGGAAGAGGTGTGCTGGAATCGTTTATAGAAGAGTTGGCAGAAAAATGAGAGCCAAAGAGAGTGATTTTGTCAGTGAGAAAGCATTCTACAGAACCAGCAGAAAGAATGAGAGGGGAATTCATGAATTACAGAAATATTTGAAGAGGTTTTTGTCTAAAGATCTGAAACAATTAACAGTATGAGAGGAGTAAAGGTCATCAACTTTCTTTTTTTATAAAAGAGCCTTTAGACCTTCAAAGTTGAGAAATACAGACATTGATATCTGTAATAAAAGCAGATCAAGCTAAGTCTGAAGGAAAAGCTTGGTACGATCGGTGTCCCCGACTCCTGGCCTGAATAGCCATGGAGCAGGCATGATCGATCCAAGGATTAGGGGAAGAAAATTTTTTCACAGAGGAGGGGATGAACGCCTCCAATTCCTAGATTATGTTGTCTGCATATTTTACATCAAAGTGATCAGGGTTACGGACTGAAAGAAGTAGTCATCCCACAGAAATCAAAGAGGAATTTATGCGAATCATCACGTTGAGTTTGCTCAAAGTGCCAAAGGCTATGCTTCGTAGGAAGAATGGATGAAGGGGGAGTAAAAATGGAAGAGATTGAGATAACAGAGTGGTCAGATTTACAAAGAGGGGAAAGCAAAAACTATGAGTAGTTTAAAGGATTAAAAGTAAGAAATAGGTCAAGAGTGTTGGTTGCATGTTCGTGTTTGATTATAATCTGTTCTCTCTCTCTCTCTCTCTCTCTCTCTCTCTCTCTCTCTCTCTCTCTCTCTCTCTCTCTCTCTCTCTCTCTCTCTCTCTCTCTCTCTCTCTCTCTCTCTCTCTCTCTCTCTCTCTCTCTCTCTCTCTCTCTATGCCATTGTGTCCTATTTTACTGTTAAGTGTCTTCACTACCCCTTTCTTGCTCCGTACTTCTCTGCTGTCATGAGGACGTCCCTTGATCCAGACGCACCCAGGCTCCCACTTCGAGCAGGAGGTCATAACCTTATCAGGGTGGTGAGTGACATTCTCCGTGGCCTTGACATCGACCTGCCAGTGCAGGCGGCTGTCCCAGATTTACCACCCTGGTGTGTCCCCCTCCCCGCTGTCACATATACACCGACCTCGAAGGATGTCTATCCCCCCTTGCAGAGACAGTTAGCTCTGGAGACTATCGCTGATGTATCCACGTCTGTCCCTGCAGCACACCACGTCTATGTTGATGGTTCTGTGCAAGCAGATGGGAGGGCGGCATGTGCTGTGTTTTCCCCCACCATGGAGCCGCCTGTGCCGGCTGATTCATGGATTGGCCGTAGACTACCCACCTCGTCGAGCTCCACCTACTGTGAACTGAATGCCATCTTGGATGCCGTGACTCTCCTTGTTCGACGACGAGTGAATGGGGTAATAATTTGTGACTCCCAATCGGCCCTACAAGCCCTATCCTCGCCAAGACCTATCTGTGGCCGTGCTGTGGGAGATATACTATGTTGCCTCGCAGCCGCTCGGGATGCTTCTCTTGTTGTGTCATTTGTGTGGACTCCATCCCACATTGGGCTGACTGGCAACGACACAGCGGATCGTCTTGCCAAGGCGGCCTGTATGCTGGATGGGCATGCTGTGGACGCTGAGCCCTCCCTCCGATGCCTACGTAACATCATCTACTCAGCTGGGTTTGCCATGACGGTCCAGCGCAGGGACACGGAGAGGGCCAACAGTGTGTCCATACAGCACCATGATCACTTCCTTCACAGTCGCTACAAGTATCGCAGACGCGGGTTAATGGTGCGGAAAAACAATGTAGTTAGTGCTCGGCTCAGAATGGGGTATCGGCCTTTATGGCAGGTCTCCCAGACTCTAGATATGCCACAGTACACCTCCTGTACATTATGCGACCGAACTAATGCTAACACTCTTGACCACTATTGTCTTCAGTGCCCCGCAGTGAGAGATGTTTTACCACGAGGTCAGAACTTAATACAGATCTGCTCATTTTTACTTAATGATGACAACCTTGATGTTATTCTTGCTCGTTTTCCTCACTTTGGTGGCCATTAATTATATTGAATTATGCATATATTTTCTGTATGTTGCTATATAATTCTGTTTGTGCATTCTGCGTTTCTCTGAGCTTTACTTTTGCATGTAATGTACTCTGTGCTGCCATTCTGTGAGTTGTGTGTTAGTATGCAGCAATGTTTTATCAATATGTACACCTCCCTGTAAACCATGTTCAATTCTTTGTTTTATATCCATTTGAAGCATTATTTGTATGAACTCATGTAATGTCTGACGCCTTGGCGCAATAAATTAATAAAATAAATAAATAAAATAATCTCTCTCTCTCTCTCTCTCTCTCTCTCTCTCTCTCTCTCTCTCTCTCTCTCTCTCTCTCTCTCTCTATCTATCCATCTATCTATCTATCTATCTATCTATCTGTCTATCTATCTATCTATCTATCTATCTATATATATATATATATATATATATATATATATATATATATATATATATATATATATATATATATATATATATGTATATATATATATATATATATATATATATATATATATATATATATATATATATATATATCCATCTATCTATCTGTCTATCAATCCATCTTTACTCTCTCCATCTATCTATCTATCTAACTACCTATGCACACACACACACACACGCGCGTTCAGTGACACACGGAATCGCTCCTCTTAAAATTTAAACTGTTTCCAGTGACTAAAGTGCTTAGTGGAAAACTTTACCATAATTTCCAAAAATCTGAAATCCTCCTGCAGAGTATTGTGAGTACAAAAACTAATATTTGTTGTAAGACGAGACTGTTCATATTAAAGGAAAAAAATTGAGAACTTTTTCGTGAGGAAGAGAGAGAAGCTGCCGTCCAGATTCTGCCTTGAGGGAAATCTAGAAGAGTTGCCAGACGTGGAGCCTCACACCACATTACCTAATTTTTTGTGTAAACTGGGGAAAGCTCTTAAGCCGTTTTACCTGATCCTGTGGTTCTATATATTGTTAAAAACAGTATCCTTCCCATTTATATTAACTAGTTAGTTAGTTTGATACACGAAAAAATTGAATAATAAAAGAAAAAAAAAATTACCAAATACCCGTCAACAGTACTGAGTTAAGTTGCCAAGTAGTACAGCAGTCCTATTTTCTTCATTTTTTTTTTTTGCTTTTCTTTTAGCTTTCTCGTTTGCTATTTTGTTATTTTGTATATATATTGAGTTAAATGTAAAGTCTAAATCCCGTGATAACATATCTTGGTTAGCAAGTCAGTTTATCAGTTAGGAAGAATATATAACAGAAACAGGTGGGTGCCACCTCGAACACAAATTCGAATTTTCCTTCAGGTTTGACTTTTGTTTTTCTTTTTCTTTTTATACTTAAATTACCATGGTCAAGTTTTTAAGTTAAGATGTGTGTTACCAGAAAGGAGGCAAACTGAGTCACGAAATAGCACTTATATGGAGATATAAAAATTCTGTGTGAAGGTAAATTAGAAGTTTTTCTCTTTTCTTTTTTTTTTCCTCTTTCTCGTCTTCTTTCTATATTCTGTGAGAGGGAGAACATAAAAATGAAGCCATCTCTGTCCCAAACCTCTCCCACCCATGGGTCGGGAGAAGGGGTAGTCATCAGAGGACTTAAACAGAGAATCAAGAAGTTAGAGGAAATGGTTACAAGCCTTGATGATAAAATTCGGAATATGGATGGAGAAATGAAAGAGAATGAAACACTCAGAGAACAAATAAGATCTTTGGAGGAAGCAAATAAAGCACAAGGGCAGGAGAGAAAGGAACTAGAAAAAAGAATAAAGCTGGAAGGGGAAAAGAGTCAACTAGAATCTAGAATTTCTAATCAAGAAGATAAAAACAAACAGCTAAATGACAACCTAAAGGAATTAGATGTTAGTTCACTGCTATCTTCTGAGAGAGACGAGATTGCTGCTTGGAATGTTCAGATTAAGGAAAACATTGAACAGTTCAGAAAAGAGTTCCAGGAGCTGAATATGGAAAATGATGCCATGAAAACGTCCTTTGCTGATGCACTAAAGGGGAATGTGGCAGTAAAAGAGGCTGTAAAGGTGGTGGCACTGGAAAACATACAAACAGTTGATTATAAAGAGACAGTAATCGAAAAAATGAAAGACGTTGTGATGGAAAGGGCAAACCCACTCATCAGACAGGCACTTGATAAGGAGAAGACAGTGGTAATCTCAGGCATAAGTGAATCCCAGGAGCCAACATGGCAGGGGAGACTTGAAGAAAATAAAGCTAGGGTTGTAGACCTGATAAGAAAGCTTGGAGTAGTATGTGGTCCTGAGGATATTGTAAACATACACCAACTAGGTAAATATTCCAGGGAAGGAAAGCCGAGACCAACAAAAGTAACCTTTGAGAGAGGGGAGACATGTAGGGAAATATTGTTGAGAAAAAAAAGTCTAAAAGACCTTCAAGAATGCAAAGAAGTGTTCATTAGACGATACAGAACACAGGAAGAGATGGGAAAGATCAAAAACTTGTTGCAAGAGGCAAGAAGATTAAATGATGAAAGAAATGAGGAAGAGAAAAAAAATTTTCGTTACGGAATACTTCCAGACAAAGGGGAGATAAAGAAGATAATGACAGAAGATCAGGGGATGGGGCCTCATTAAGATTGTTATACACAAATGCTGATGGATTAGCTGGTAAGGCAGTAGAATTAAAAGATAGGATTCACAACAGTAAGGCAGATATAGTAGCAATTACAGAGACTAAGTTGAGTGAGGACATAAACAGTGTCACAGTTTTTCCTAAGGGCTTCAGAATACTAAGGGTCGAAAGATCTGAGAGGACTGGTGGAGGGATAGCACTGCTCATAAGTGAGAGGATTCAAGCTGAAGAGATAAACTTGGCTATAGAAAGTGAGTTCAGGGAATTTCTTGTTGCTCGCATAAATACTGGGTCAGAGAGCATTATAATAACTGTTGTATACAACCCACCAAGGAACCAAAATAGGCTTGAAATTTATGAGGAAAGTCATATAGGTACGATTGAAGTCATAAACTCAGTTGTTAACATGGCGCGGGAGAAAAAATGTAGGATTTTGATTATGGGAGACTTTAATCATAAGGAGATAGATTGGATAAATCTTGACCCACACAGTGGTGAGGACTCCTTTGGGGCAAGATTCCTAGATTGCGTACAAGGGAATTTCCTACACCAACATGTAATGGAACCAACAAGAGCCAGGGGTGGGGATGAGCCATCACTACTTGATCTGGTGTTCACAGATAATGTGTTGGATATTGAAAATATTGAGTATGAACCACCAATTGGAAAGAGTGACCACTGTGTGTTGTTGATGGAGTATATCATTGAAGACATTCTTCCTGAGAGTAGAGGCACTGAGGACATGAGGAGGAACTATCAGAAAGGAGATTACATCAAAATGAATGAGCTTTTTGCAGTTATTGACTGGAGAACCTTATTTTACAACAAATCTGTACAAGAAATGTATGACATCTTTTGTGAGAAATATGGGAAGATAGTAGATTGCTGCATACCTGTCACCAAAGTAGGTGTAATTCATGCCAGAGAGAAATGGTTCGATAATGGGTGTAAAAGAGCTAAGGAGTGGAGAGACAAATGCTGGAAAAGGTATAGGAGGAGAAAAAACATAAATGCCTGGCAAACCTACAAAAGAGCAAGAAATGACTACCTAAGTAAAAGGAGAGAGGCAGAGAAAGATTATGAGAGGGACATCACCAGGAAGGCTAAAGAAAATCCCAAGCTTTTCCACAGCTTTATCAGAGGAAAACTGAAGGTAAAAGAACAGGTTTTAAGGCTAAAGAGAGCGGATGGAAGCATCACTGAGACGGACGAAGAGATCTGCAAAGAATTGAACAAGGAGTTTCAGTCAGTATTTACAGTAGAAAATACCCCACCCCCTCAGACTGCAGTGATAGAAGCTCAAGGGCCGGTATTAGAGAACATCAACCTTACAGCCACAGAGGTATGCAAGGCGCTGATGGATTTAGATGTTCATAAAGCTACAGGTCCTGATGACATATCCCCTCATGTGCTTAAAAAATGCGCAAACACAATATCAGTGGCACTAAGTATCATATTTAAGAAGTCATTGGAGTCGGGGGAGATTCCAAGATGCTGGAAACAAGCAAATGTGATACCTATCTTCAAAAAGGGAAGGAGGGATACGGCTCTGAACTATAGACCAGTTTCCTTGACCAGCATAGTTTGCAAACTTATGGAGAAACTACTAAGGAAACATATCTCTCTTCACTTGGAATCCTTCAACTTTTTGTCAGTGAGGCAACATGGCTTCAGAGAAGGAAGATCAACAGTAACAAACTTATTAGAATTTTATGATGAGGTAAGCCAAATCTTACAGGAAAGAGAGGGTTGGGCAGATTGCATATTCCTAGACTTCCAGAAAGCGTTTGACACTGTTCCACATGGGAGACTTATTAGGAAGCTGCAATCAATGGCTAGAATAGGTGGAAATGTCTTGGAATGGATAAAAACTTACTTAGAAGGAAGGGAACAGAGGGTTAGAGTAAGACACTCAGTGTCTGAATGGAGAAGAGTTAGTAGTGGAGTTCCACAGGGTTCAGTTTTAGGGCCACTTTTGTTCCTTGTATATGTAAATGACCTACCAGAGTCTGTAAATTCATTCATGAATATGTTTGCAGATGATTTAAAGATTGTGAAGAAAGTAAAAAACGAGAACAATGGTAGAGAACTTCAGGAGTATCTAAATAATCTGCATGAGTGGTCAGAAAAGTGGCTAATGAAATTCAATACCTCAAAATGTAAGGTAATGAGAATGGGTACAAGTGCAAGAAGGCCCAAGCTTGACTACTCGGTGGCTGGAGTACAACTTCAGGAGACAGAAAATGAGAGAGATCTAGGAGTAAACATATTGGCAGATTTGTCTCCAGAAATACATATAAATGGCGTAGTAAGGGCAGCATATGCATTCTTATCAAATGTAAGGGTAGCCTTCAGGCACATGGACAAGGAAATGTTCAGAAATATTTATGTAACCTATGTGAGGCCAAAACTCGAATATGCAGCCCCCTTTTGGAATCCGCACTTGAAAAAGCACATAGCTAAGCTTGAAAAAGTTCAAAGACATGCCACGAAACTGGTGCCAGAAATACGCAATCTCGGTTATGATGAGAGGCTGAGGGAATTAGACTTGCCATCACTCGAAGCTAGAAGAGTAAGGGGGGATATGGTGACAGTCTTTAAATTCCTTCATGGTTATGATAGAGTGGATAGGGATCGATATTTCGATATGGCTGGCTCTAGAACTAGAGGTCATAGTTTGAAGCTTCGGAAGAAAACTTGTTTGCAGGATGTAAGGAAATACTTTTTCAGTGTAAGAGTAGTTGATAATTGGAATTCGCTAAGCGAGGAGGTAGTTAATGCTACCTCAATCCATAGTTTTAAGGACAGGTATGATAAGTATCACTAAGTCTAAAAATGGAACCGATCAGGAGACGGGAAGATACGAGCTTTGGGCTCTTTCCCGTAAACACAATTAGGTAAAAAAAAAATTAGGTAATCACACACACACACACACACACACACACACACACACACACACACACAAGCACAAGGGCAGGAGAGAAAGGAACTAGAAAAAAGAATAAAGAAGCTGGAAGGGGAAAAGAGTCAACTAGAATCTAGACTTTCTAAACAAGAAGATAAAAACAAACAGCTGAATGACAACCTAAAGGAATTAGATATTAGTTCACTGCTCTCTTCTGAGAGAGACGAGATTGCTGCTTGGAATGTCCAGATTAAGGAAAACATTGAACAGTTCAGAAAAGAGTTCCAGGAGATGAATATGGAAAATGATGCCATGAAAACTTCCTTTGCTGATGCACTAAAGGGGAATGTGGCAGTAAAAGAGGCTGTAAAGGTGGTGGCACTGGAAAACATACAAACAGTTGACTATAAAGAGACAGTAATCGAAAAAATGAAAGACGTTGTGATGGAAAGGGCAAACCCACTCATCACACAGGCACTTGATAAGGAGAAGACAGTGGTACTCTCAGGCATAAGCGAGTCCCAGGAGCCAACATGGCAGGGGAGACTTGAAGAAAATAAAGCTGGGGTTGTAGACCTGATAAGAAAGCTTGGAGTAGTATGTGGTCCTGAGGATATTGTAAACATACACCAACTAGGTAAATATTCGAGGGAAGGAAAGCCGAGACCAACAAAAGTAACCTTTGAGAGAGGGGAAACATGTAGGGAAATATTGTTGAGAAAAAAAAGTCTAAAAGACCTTCAAGAATTCAAAGAAGTGTTCATTAGACAATACAGAACACAGGAAGAGATGGGAAAGATCAAAAACTTGTTGCAAGAGGCAAGAAGGTTAAATGATGAAAGAAATGAAGAAGAGAAGAAAAATTTTCATTACAGAGTTCTTCCAGACAAAGGGGAGATAAAGAAGATAATGACAGAAGATCAGGGGATGGGGCCTCATTAAGATTGTTATGCACAAATGCTGATGGATTATCTGGTAAGGCTGTAGAATTAAAAGATAGGATTCACAACAGTAAGGCAGATATAGTAGCAATTACAGAGACTAAGTTGAGTGAGGACATTAACAGTGTCACAGTTTTTCCTAAGGGTTTCAGAATACTAAGGGTTGAAAGATCTGAGAGGACTGGTGGAGGGATAGCACTGCTCATAAGTGAAAGGATTCAAGTCGAAGAAATAAACTTGGCTATAGAAAGTGAGTTCAAGGAATTTCTTGTTGCTCGCATAAATACTGGGTCAGAGAGCATTATAATAACTGTTGTATACAACATACAAAGGAACCAAAATAGGCTTGAAGTTTATGAGGAAAGTCATATAGGTACGATTGAAGTCATAAACTCAGTTGTTAACATGGCACGGGAAAAAAATGTAGGATTTTTATTATGGGAGACTTTAATCGTAAAGAGATAGATTGGATAAATCTTGACCCACACAGTGGTGAGGACTCATTCGGGGCAAGATTCCTAGATTGCGTACAAGGGAATTTCCTACACCAACATGTAATGGAACCAACGAGGGCTAGGGGTGGGGATGAGCCATCACTACTTGATCTAGTGTTCACAGGTAATGTGTTGGATATTGAAAAACTTGAGTATGAACCACCAATTGGAAAGAGTGACCACTGTGTGTTGTTGATGGAGTATATCATTGAAGATATTCTTCCTGAGAGTAGAGGCACTGAGGACATGAGGAGGAACTATCCGAAAGGAGATTACATCAAAATGAATGAGCTTTTTGCAGTTATTGACTGGAGAACCTTATTTTACAACAAATCTGTACAAGAAATGTATGACATCTTTTGTGAGAAATATGGGAAGATAGTAGATTGCTGCATACCTGTCACCAGAGTAGGTGTAATTCATGCCAGAGAGAAATGGTTCAATAATGGGTGTAAAAGAGCTAAGGAGTGGAGAGACAAATGCTGGAAAAGGTATAGGAGGAGAAAAAACATAAATGCCTGGCAAACCTACAAAAGAGCAAGAAATGACTACCTAAGTAAAAGGAGAGAGGCAGAGAGAGACTATGAGAGGGACATCACTAGGAAGGCTAAAGAAAATCCCAAGCTTTTCCACAGCTTTATCAGAAGAAAACTGAAGGTAAAAGAACAGGTTTTAAGGCTAAAGAGAGCGGATGGAAGCATCACTGAGACGGATGAAGAGATCTGCAAAGAATTGAACAAGGAGTTTCAGTCAGTATTTACAGTAGAAAATACCCCACCCCCTCAGATTGCAGTGATAGAAGCTCAAGGGCCGGTATTAGAGAACATCAACCTTACAGCCACAGAGGTATGCAAAGCGCTGATGGATTTAGATGTTCATAAAGCTACAGGTCCTGATGACATATCCCCTCATGTGCTTAAAAAATGCGCAAACACAATATCAGTGGCACTAAGTATCATATTTAAGGAGTCACTGGAGTCGGGGGAGATTCCAAGATGCTGGAAACAAGCAAATGTGATACCTATCTTCAAAAAGGGAAGGAGGGATACGGCTCTGAACTATAGACCAGTTTCCTAGACCAGCATAGTTTGCAAAGTTATGGAGAAACTACTAAGGAAACATATCTCTCTTCACTTGGAATCCTTCAACTTTTTGTCAGTGAGGCAACATGGCTTCAGAGAAGGTAGATCAACAGTAACAAACTTATTAGAATTTTATGATGAGGTAAGCCAAATCTTACAGGAAAGAGAGGGCTGGGCAGATTGCATATTCCTAGACTTCCAGAAAGCGTTTGACACTGTTCCACATGGGAGACTTATTAGTAAGCTGCAATCAATGGCTAGAATAGGTGGGAAGATTTTGGAATGGATAAAAACTTACTTAGAAGGAAGGGAACAGAGGGTTAGAGTAAGACACTCAGTGTCTGAATGGAGAAGAGTTAGTAGTGGAGTTCCAAAGGGTTCAGTTTTAGGGCCACTTTTGTTCCTTGTATATGTAAATGACCTACCAGAGTGTGTAAATTCATTCATGAATATGTTTGCAGATGATGCAAAGATTGTGAAGAAAGTAAAAAACGAGAACAATGGTAGAGAACTTCAGGAGGATCTAAATAATCTGCATGAGTGGTCAGAAAAGTGGCTAATGAAATTCAATGCTTCAAAATGTAAGGTAATGAGAATGGATACAAGTGCAAGAAGGCCCAAGCTTGACTACTCGGTGGCTGGAGTACAACTTCAAGAGACAGAAAATGAGAGAGATCTAGGAGTAAACATACTGGCAGATTTGTCTCCAGAAATACATATAAATAGCATAGTAAGGGCAGCATATGCATTCTTATCAAATGTAAGGGTAGCCTTCAGGCACATGGACAAGGAAATGTTCAGAAATATTTATGTAACCTATGTGAGGCCAAAACTCGAATATGCAGCCCCCTTTTGGAATCCGCACTTGAAAAAGCACATAGCTAAGCTTGAAAAAGTTCAAAGACATGCCACGAAACTGGTGCCAGAAATACGCAATCTCAGTTATGATGAGAGGCTGAGGGAATTAGACTTACCATCACTCGAAGCTAGAAGAGTGAGGGGGGATATGGTGACAGTCTTTAAATTCCTTCATGATTATGATAGGGTGGATAGGGATCGATATTTTGATATGGCTGGCTCTAGAACTAGAGGTCATAGTTTGAAGCTTCGTAAGAAAACTTCTTTGCAGGATGTAAGGAAATACTTTTTCAGTGTAATAGTAGTTGATAATTGGAATTGGCTAAGCGAGGAGGTAGTTAATGCTATCTCAATCCATAGTTTTAAGGACAGGTATGATAAGTATCACTAAGTCTAAAATGGAACCGATCAGGAGAAGGGAAGATACGAGCTGGCTCTTTCCCGTAAACACAATTAGGTAATCACAATTAGGTAATCACATATATATATATATATATATATATATATATATATATATATATATATATATATATATATATATATATATATATATATATATATATATATATATATATATATATATATATATATATATATATATATATATATATATATATATATATATATATATATATATATATATATATATATATATATATATACATATATATATATATATATATATATATATATATATATATATATATATATATATATATATATATATATATATATATATATGTTCATTTGTTCCGGAATTACGTCACGGACTCCCTTTTCTACCAAGGGCTAGGACGGTTCCCTTCTTGCGAAGGTCTTGTTTTTGGCAGATAGTCATAGTCATAGTCATCGTTACCCTGAGTGCATACTCTTGCTAGCTTCAGACCGTGACGGGGCGTGAACCCTCGACCTGACGCCTCAAAGTCGCGGACGCTACCGATTGAGCCACGGTGACTACCTATATATATATATATATATATATATATATATATATATATATATATATATATATATATATATATATATATATATATATGCATGTGATTACCTAATTGTGTTTACGGGAAAGAGCCCAAAGCTCGCATCTTCCCGTCTCCTGATCGGTTCCATTTTATACGTAGTGATACTTATCATACCTGTAATTAAAGCTATGGATTGAGATAGCATTAACTACCTCCTCGCTTAGCCAATTCCAATTATCAACTACTATTACACTGAAAAAGTATTTCCTTACATCCTGCAAAGATATCGATCCCTATCCACTCTATCATAACCATGAAGGAATTTAAAGACTATCACCATATCCCCCCTCAGTCTTCTAGCTTCGAGTAATGGTAAGTCTAAATCCTTCAGCCTCTCATCATAACTGAGATTACGTATTTCTGGCACCAGTTTCCTGGCATGTCTTTGAACTTTTTCAAGCTTAGCTATGTGCTTTTTCAAGTGCGGATTCCAAAAGGGGGCTGCATATTCGAGTTTTGGCCTCACATAGCTTACATAAATATTTCTGAACATTTCCTTGTCCATGTGCCTGAAGGCTACCCTTACATTTGATAAGAATGCATATGCTGCCCTTACTATGCCATTTATATGTATTTCTGGAGACAAATCTGAAAGTATGTTTAATCCTTGATCTCTCTCATTTTCTATCTCTCGAAGTTGTACTCTAGCCACCGAGTAGTCAAGCTTGGGCCTTCTTGCACTTGTACCCATTATCATTACCTTACATTTTGAAGTATTGAATTTCATTAGCCACTCTTCTGACCACTCATGGAGACTATTTAGATCTCCTTGAAATCCTCTACCATTGTTTTCATTTCCTACTTTCTTCACAATCTTTGCATCATCTGCAAACATATTCATGAATGAATTTACACACTCTGGTAGGTCATTTACATATACAAGGAACAAATGTGGCCCTAAAACTGAACCCTGTGGAACTCTACTACTAACTCTTCTCCTTTCAGACACTGAGTGTCTTTCTCTAACCCTCTGTTCCCTTCCTTCTCACTAAGTTTTTATCCATTCCAAGACATTTTCACGTATTCTAGCCATTGCTTGCAGCTTCCTAATTAGTCTCCCATGTGGAACAGTGTCAAACGCTTTCTGTAAGTCTAGGAATATGCAATCTGCCCAGTCCTCTTTTTCCTGCAAGATTCGGCTTATCTCATCATAAAATTCTAATAAGTTTGTTACTGTTGATCTACCTTCTCTGAAGCCATGTTGCCTCACTGACAAAAGGTTGAAGGATTCCAAGTGAAGAGAGATATGTTCCCTTAGTAGTTTCTCCATAACTTTGCAAACTATGCTGGTCAAGGAAACTGGTCTATAGTTCAGAGCCGTATCCCTCCTTCCCTTTTTGAAGATACGTATCACGTTTGCTTGTTTCCAGCGTCTTGGAATCTCCCCTGACTCAGTGACTTTTTAAATATGATACTTAGTGCCACTGATATTGAGTTTGCGCATTTTTAAGTACATGAGGGGATATATTATCACGACCTGTAGCTTTATGAACATTTAACTCCATCAGCGCTTTGCATACCTCTGCGGCTGTAAGGTTGATGTTCTCTAATACTGGCCCTTGAGCTTCTATCACTGCAATCTGAGGGGGTGGGGTATTTTCTACTGTAAATACTGACTGAAACTCCTTGTTCAATTCTTTGCAGATCTCTTCATCCGTCTCAGTGATGCTTCCATCCTCTCTCTTAAGCTTTAAAACCTGTTCTTTTACCTTCATTTTTCCTCTAATAAAGCTGTGGAAAAGCTTGGGATTTTCTTTAGCCTTCATGGTGATATCCCTCTCATAGTCTCTCTCTGCTTCTCTTCTTTTACTTAGGTAGTCATTGCCTGCTCTTTTGTAGGTTTGCCAGGCATTTATGTTTTTTCTCCTCCTATACCTTTTCCAGTATTTGTCTCTCCACTCCTTAGCTCTTTTACACTCATTATCATACCATTTCTCTCTGGCATGAATTACACCTACTTTGGTGACAGGTATGCAACAATCTTCTATCTTCACATATTTCTCACAAAAGATGTGATACATTTCTTGTACAGATTTGTTGTAAAATAAGGTTCTCCAGTCAATAACTGCAAAAAGCTCATTCATTTTGATGTAATCTCCTTTCGGATAGTTCCTCCTCATGTCCTCAGTGCCTCTACTCTCATGCAGAATATCTTCAATGATATACTCCATCAACAACACACAGTGGTCGCTTTTTCCAATTGGTGGTTCATACTCAATTTTTTCAATATCCAACACATTATCTGTGAATACAAGATCAAGTAGTGATGGCTCATCCCCACCCCTAGCCCTCGTTGGTTCCATTACATGCTGGTGTAGGAAATTCCCTTGTACGCAATTTAGGAATCTTGCCCCGAATGAGTCCTCACCACTGTGTGGGTCAAGATTTATCCAATCTATATCTTTATGATTAAAATCTCCCATAATCAAAATACTACTTTTTCTCTCCCGTGCCATGTTAACAACTGAGTTTATGACTTAAATAGTACCTATATGACTTTCCTCATAAACTTCTAGCCTATTCTGGTTCCTTGGTGGTGTATGTGTGTGTGTGTGTGTGCGAGAGTGTATGTGCAGAAGCATATATATATATATATATATATATATATATATATATATATATATATATATATATATATATATATATATATATATATATATATATATATATATATATATATATATATATATATATATATATATATATATATATATATATATATATATATATATATATATACATATATACATGGATGTGTGTGTGCGTTTCTGTGTGTGTGCATATGCATATATATGCATGTATATATATACATATATATATATATATATATATATATATATATATATATATATATATATATATATATATATATATATATGCATTTATATATATATATATATATATATATATATATATATATATATATATATACATATATATATGTTTGTGTGTGTGTGGAGAGAGAGAGAGAGAGAGAGAGAGAGAGAGAGAGAGAGAGAGAGAGAGAGAGAGAGAGAGAGAGATATTCTAACATGTTTATTTCAGAGTATAAGTTGCAAAATAATATACAGAAATCTTGTCTTTCACTCCAGTCACCGCTTTCTGGAACTCCACAGGAGATTAACACATACTTTCAAAACAAAACAATTTTATTTAAATCTAATGTTAATAAATAATATTTTCAATATGATTTCCATCATTTTCAATGCATAATTTGATGCGCTTTACAAAATTCAGGTGAACTCGATTGAATAGCTCTGCATAGTGAAATTTCCTATGTACCCAGACTTTGTGGACACCCTGTAGAAGAGTTGAAAACATGACCATGATGATTATATCAATTCCTATTTTCAAAATTGAAATTCAACCTATCAAAATATATTATTATTGAATGGGACACTGTGGCTTGTGAAAAACATTTTCTGTTCTAGTGGCAATGTGATATTACTTGACAATACCTGTGTACGATAGTTAATCGGTGAATGTAAGGCATAATTACACATACATACACACTAACACACACATTTAAATTAAAAAAAAAAGCTGCAGAGAGCTCAAAGACATTCTCCAATATTAGTGGGAGAAATACGAAATAGCAGTCGAGTGAAGAGGCTGAAGTAGTTGGATTTATCTCCACTTGAAGCATCAGTATATCACAGAAGAAATTTACATTTAGACGAAGATTTACGAGTAGTTTCTATTCCGTGAACACGATTTAGTAAATATACACACACATATGAATACATATGCATAAACACTTATATATGCAAATTCACTCACACTAAGTGAGATAGATATATAGATAGATAGATATATAGATAGATATATAGATAGATAGATAGATAGATAGATAGATAGATAGATATATAGATAGACAAACATATAGACAGATAATTAGTTGGATATATATATATATATATATATATATATATATATATATATATATATATATATATATATATATATATATATGTGTGTGTGTGTGTGTGTGTGTGTGTGTGTGTGTGTGTGTGTGTGTGTGTGTGATTACCTAATTGTGATTACCTAATTGTGTTTACGGGAAAGAGCCCAAAGCTCGTATCTTCCCGTCTCCTGATCGGTTCCATTTTTAGACTTAGTGATACTTATCATACCTGTCCTTAAAACTATGGATTGAGATAGCATTAACTACCTCCTCGCTTAGCGAATTCCAATTATCAACTACTCTTACACTGAAAAAGTATTTCCTTACATCCTGCAAACAAGTTTTCTTACGAAGCTTCAAACTATGACCTCTAGTTCTAGAGCCAGCCATATCGAAATATCGATCCCTATCCACTCTATCATAACCATGAAGGAATTTAAAGACTGTCACCATATCCCCCCTTACTCTTCTAGCTTCGAGTGATGGCAAGTCTAATTCCCTCAGCCTCTCATCATAACCGAGATTGCGTATTTCTGGCACCAGTTTCGTGGCATGTCTTTGAACTTTTTCAAGCTTAGCTATGTGCTTTTTCAAGTGCGGATTCCAAAAGGGGGCTGCATATTCGAGTTTTGGCCTCACATAGGTTACATAAATATTTCTGAACGTTTCCTTGTCCATGTGCCTGAAGGCTACCCTTACGTTTGATAAGAATGCATATGCTGCCCTTACTACGCCATTTATATGTATTTCTGGAGACAAATCTGCCAGTATGTTTACTCCTAGATCTCTCTCATTTTCTGTCTCTTGAAGTTGTACTCCAGCCACCGAGTAGTCAAGCTTGGGCCTTCTTGCACTTGTACCCATTCTCATTACCTTACATTTTGAGGTATTGAATTTCATTAGCCACTTTTCTGACCACTCATGCAGATTATTTAGATCCTCCTGAAGTTCTCTACCATTGTTCTCGTTTTTTACTTTCTTCACAATCTTTGCATCATCTGCAAACATATTCATGAATGAATTTACAGACTCTGGTAGGTCATTTACATATACAAGGAACAAAAGTGGCCCTAAAACTGAACCCTGTGGAACTCCACTACTAACTCTTCTCCATTCAGACACTGAGTGTCTTACTCTAACCCTCTGTTCCCTTCCTTCTAAGTAAGTTTTTATCCATTCCAAGACATTTCCACCTATTCTAGCCATTGATTGCAGCTTCCTAATAAGTCTCCCATGTGGAACAGTGTCAAACGCTTTCTGGAAGTCTAGGAATATGCAATCTGCCCAGCCCTCTCTTTCCTGTAAGATTTGGCTTACCTCATCATAAAATTCTAATAAGTTTGTTACTGTTGATCTTCCTTCTCTGAAGCCATGTTGCCTCACTGACAAAAAGTTGAAGGATTCCAAGTGAAGAGAGATATGTTTCCTTAGTAGTTTCTCCATAAGTTTGCAAACTATGCTGGTCAAGGAAACTGGTCTATAGTTCAGAGCCGTATCCCTCCTTCCCTTTTTGAAGATAGGTATCACATTTGCTTGTTTCCAGCATCTTGGAATCTCCCCCGACTCCAGTGACTCCTTAAATATGATACTTAGTGCCACTGATATTGTGTTTGCGCATTTTTTAAGCACATGAGGGGATATGTCATCAGGACCTGTAGCTTTATGAACATCTAAATCCATCAGCGCTTTGCATACCTCTGTGGCTGTAAGGTTGATGTTCTCTAGTACCGGCCCTTGAGCTTCTATCACTGCAATCTGAGGGGGTGGGGTATTTTCTACTGTAAATACTGACTGAAACTCCTTGTTCAATTCTTTGCAGATCTCTTCGTCCGTCTCAGTGATGCTTCCATCCGCTCTCTTTAGCCTTAAAACCTGCTCTTTTACCTTCAGTTTTCCTCTGATAAAGCTGTGGAAAAGCTTGGGATTTTCTTTAGCCTTCCTGGTGATGTCCCTCTCATAATCTCTCTCTGCCTCTCTCCTTTTACTTAGGTAGTCATTTCTTGTGTGTGTGTGTGTGTGTGTGTGTGTGTGTGTGTGTGTGTGTGTGTGTGTGTGTGTGTGTGTGTGTGTATGTTGTGTGTGTGGAAAGAGAGAGAGAGAGAGAGAGAGAGAGAGAGAGAGAGAGAGAGAGAGAGAGAGAGAGAGAGAGAGAGAGAGAGAGAGAGAGAGAGAGAGAGAGAGAGAGAATCACTTCCAAAACTGCCTGGGATATACTTAGTGATATCAGCTTTAATCCCTAATTATCATCATTCAAAGCTTGGTTAAGCATGGAAGCTTAATATCACATTGAAGTCTTGGTATTATGCAAAATAACATCACTTTGGTAAGCTCACTGGAATGAGAAGTACACACTATTGTGCCAATGAAAGCATTCATACAGTATCAATTGCTCATAAATGGCCTCTATGTACAGAGGCCATGAAGCCCATTTAAATGTCGCGTTGCCGAGTCAATGCAAATACTTTGACTCTTGATGTAAGGAATATACGGAGGTAGAGATTCCCAGTCATCTCTTTCTGCCCCATTTAGTCGACTTATACGACAGGCAAGGGTACATCGATTAGGTATTCCTATCCGCCACTAAAGAAGAAGAAAAGAAGAAAATGGAAAGTAAGAGAGAAAGGGAGAATAATCTCTGATGGGTAGAGCAAGTTCAACTCCTTACTTGGATATAACCCACCAAAAAAAAAAATAGAAAAGAAAATGGAGTGTAAAAGAAAGAAAGACCATGAAACATGGGAGGTAGAGGACGCTCAACACCTCTCTTAAGGGGGGTTTACACGGTCAAACGGTTCGTAGAACGTGGTTCGACAGACAAGTGTTTGAAGTGATGTTCGAACGTGTGAATGTGTTCGACAACCATATGTAATGTGCTTGCTTGGTTATTTCATGGCCCGAATGAGATTGGGACTTGAATTAAATGCTATAATGAAGCCACGAGTGAGGTTGGGGAATCTGTAATATGAACATAGTGGCATTCAGTTAGAGTGCGTTCATTCCTAAGTATATCAGATATAAGCTATAAGGTTGGATTCTTTTTAACCTTCTGTGGTGTAGTGGTAGCGCCTTGACTTAGTAATCATAAGTCCTAGGTTCGAGTCCCGGTCGGGGTAAAAAATGATTCATGTTTTCACATATGTAATGTGCTTGCTTGGTTATTTCATGGCCCGAATGAGATTGGAACTTGAATTAAATGCTATAATGAAGCCACGAGTGAGGTTGGGGAATCTGTAATATGAACATAGTGGCATTCAGTTAGAATGCGTTCATTCCTAAGTATAGCAGATATAAGCTATAAGGTTGGATTCCTTTTAACCTTCTGTGGTGTAGTGGTAGCGCCTTGACTTAGTAATCATAAGTCCTAGGTTCGAGTCCCGGTCGGGGTAAAAAATTATTCATGTTTTCACATATGTAATGTGCTTGCTTGGTTATTTCATGGCCCGAATGAGATTGGGACTTGAATTAAATGCTATAATGAAGCCACGAGTGAGGTTGGGGAATCTGTAAAATGAACATAGTGGCATTCAGTTAGAATGCGTTCATTCCTAAGTATAGCAGATATAAGCTATAAGGTTGGATTCCTTTTAACCTTCTGTGGTGTAGTGGTAGTGCCTTGACTTAGTAATCATAAGTCCTAGGTTCGAGTCCCGGTCGGGGTAAAAAATTATTCATGTTTTCACATATGTAATGTGCTTGCTTGGTTATTTCATGGCCCAAATGAGATTGGGACTTGAATTAAATGCTATAATGAAGCCACGAGTGAGGTTGGGGAATCTGTAATATGAACATAGTGGCATTCGGTTAGAATGCGTTCATTCCTAAGTATAGCAGATATAAGCTATAAGGTTGGATTCCTTTTAACCTTCTGTGGTGTAGTGGTAGCGCCTTGACTTAGTAATCATAAGTCCTAGGTTCGAGTCCCGGTCGGGGTAAAAAATTATTCATGTTTTCACATATGTAATGTGCTTGCTTGGTTATTTCATGGCCCGAATGACATTGGGACTTGAATTAAATGCTATAATGAAGCCACGAGTGAGGTTGGGGAATCTGTAATATGAACATAGTGGCATTCAGTTAGAATGCGTTCATTCCTAAGTATAGCAGATATAAGCTATAAGGTTGGATTCCTTTTAACCTTCTGTGGTGTAGTGGTAGCGCCTTGACTTAATAATCATAAGTCCTAGGTTCGAGTCCTGGTCGGGGTAAAAAATTATTCATGTTTTCACATATGTAATGTGCTTGCTTGGTTATTTCATGGCCCGAATGAGATTGGGACTTGAATTAAATGCTATAATGAAGCCACGAGTGAGGTTGGAGAATCTGCAATATGAACATAGTGGCATTCAGTTAGAGTGCGTTCATTCCTAAGTATATCAGATATAAGCTATAAGGTTGGATTCCTTTTAACCTTCTGTGGTGTAGTGGTAGCGCCTTGACTTAGTAATCATAAGTCCTAGGTTCGAGTCCCGGTCGGGGTAAAAAATTATTCATGTTTTCACATATGTAATGTGCTTGCTTGGTTATTTCATGGCCCGAATAAGATTGGGACTTGAATTAAATGCTATAATGAAGCCACGAGTGAGGTTGGGAATCTGTAATATGAACATAGTGGCATTCAGTTAGAATGCATTCATTCCTAAGTATAGCAGATATAATCTATAAGGTTGGATTCCTTTTAACCTTCTGTGGTGTAGTGGTAGCGCCTTGACTTAGTAATCATAAGTCCTAGGTTCGAGTCCCGGTCGGGGTAAAAAACTATTCATATATATATATATATATATATATATATATATATATATATATATATATATATATATATATATATATATATATATATATTCGCATAAGAAAGCAAAGAATATATTCTATTCAGTTGGTGTAAACGAACTGTTCTAAAATCTTCACCTTTTATGTTTTCTATTCCACTATAATATCAGAGAGATTCCAGTGCTATGAAGAAATTTTGGTGCAACTGTCATTTTTAGGAATTTGGTCCGTTTTAGGAATATAGATAATAAGAAATACTCCATCATCAGAATTAGAATATTTATATTCAAAACCTTGCCAAAATTGCAAAGCTGTATATATTGGTCAGACAGAAAAAAACACAACAAGTAAGAATACAGCAACATAGAACATACGTATGAAGGAGGGGGAGGGATTCAAATGCTTTCTCAGTACATATAAATAGTATGTAACCACAGAATAAACTGAAAAAATTCCAAAATATTTTGCTGTCGCAAAAACCTTATCTAAAGAAATGCAATTGCATCATCAATAACAAAACAAGCACAGAATAATATATAATTTAGATGCTATAATCACTAAAGAAATATCAAAAATGTTCACATAATAGTAAATAGTGGTTAATATTATATATTGTAAGTAATTCCAAATAATTTATGTAAGTAGTATCTGTGTAGTGACATATTATGAAGTACATATTTATTTTTTTAAGCAAAATTTTCTTTAAACTGCTTTATTTTTATTTTCATTGTATTAACTGCATTTATTGGTACATAGTTTTTCATTATAATGCATTGTTAAAAAACGTATTTGGGACTTATTTTGATGCTGTGATAAATAACCCCTTTATTTTTATGATCAACTGAACCTTTTAATTTTCAGACGGTTGTTATAAAAACATTTTAGAAAATGACCCAGTAATAATTACCTAATTTCTATATATTATGATATTTATGCAATTTAGAAAATTAGATTCACTTTAATTGCTTTAGAATAGTTTTTAGTACATATTGCTAAATTTAAACTTTTTTTTTGGGGGGGCCTGATGTTTTCTTTGAAGCTTCATTATATATTATATATATATATAGATGCCCTGATGACGTATTTTTGCTATATACGAAAGCACTTTGTCCTCTGCTATTTACTTTTTATTTCCCTGAGGCTCTTTGCATATATGATCGTCATATGTAAAAAAATGGATCAAGTATCGTCGAAATAACCCATTTGGATAAAAAAAAAAACAAGGATAGGACAACAAAAATTCTCTTTAAAGCAAAAAAAAAAACAGCTAGGACAAATGACAAATTTGACGTTGTTTGCAATTCTATGAAAGCCAATGGAGTTTGAAGGAAGGCATCTTTTTTTTTTTTTACGAGTATGACACCGAGACAAGCAAATATCTGCCATCGTCAGGTATAGTCCGGGCACGAGAAAACATTAAGACGAAAGAAAAGTAAAGGATTATGGGCAAGGCGGAGATGAGGTAATGATATACCAAGGGAAAGGAAAGACTGTAAAAAAGAGTCGAAATACTGAGGACCTAGAGATATGGAGGATTAGGCCCTGAGATGACGATAGATCCTCCTTTGGAAGGAAGATAGGTTATAAGAATTTGAAAAGACAGAAAGAGGAAGAGAGTTCCAGAGTCTGGAGGTAAATGGAAAGCAGCAGTCTCTGCAGTGACCAATCCGCGACCTACAAACCTCCACACAGTACCTGTGAGACGAGGCCGCTTGGCAAGTGTTGTGTGGCCTCGGCAGTGAGGGAGGGATGCAACTCGCCAACTCATCAGAGCAGCGATGGAAATAGTAGCAATAGAAAAGAGACAGGGATGATATCTTATGGCGAAGACAGAGTGAATCCAGATTAGAAATAAGAGAAGAATCATTAATGAGTCTAACTGTTTAGATTCAACCTTATTAAGGAAATAAGTATAGGAAGAAGCACCCCAGATGTGTAAGCAGTATTCTAGGCAGGGACGGATAAGACCTTTATAGATTTTAAGTAACTGTAAATTGGAAAAGCAATAACGAAAACGAAGCAGACCCCCCAATTTATTGGATGCAAATTTAAAAAGTGTTTATAACTATTCTTCATTAGGTGGGTTCTATCCAAGTGAGGAGATGGGCGTACTTTGCCTCGCAGTTCAACTCTTGCCTATGTTTCTTCCCTCTTTCTAGGGTGAGAATTAAAAATATGCCACTAATTTGCTCTGTGTGTCATAAACATTGACCGATTGCAGCCTGCTCGATGGAACAAGGATACACATCACTCGTATCTTCACTCCACACAGATTCAAGACATATGAGGAATTTCTGTTGCGAAAACTAAAACCAGAACCTAACAATGGGTGTTGTTTATTGACTCGGTCACCACTTCTACAAGAGGGACAGTGGCACTTTAAGTTGGATATATAGGTATTTGACGATTATGTTGTCAAAAATGTATATAAATTCTTTTTTCTTTCGGAGGGAATTTATTTATAATTTAGAAAAGCATTACATAATCGAAGTATAAAACCATATACATTTGTGTTGCAGCAATGACGAAGGCAATAATAATAATAATAATAATAATAATAATAATAATAATAATAATAATAATAATAATAATAATAATAATAATAATAATAATAATAATAATAATAATGATAATAATAATAATAATAATAATAATAATAATAATAATAATAATAATAATAATAATAATAATAATAATAATAATAATAATAATAATAATAATAATAATAATAATAATAATAATAATAATAATAATAATAATAATAATAATAATAATAATAATAATAATAATAATAATAATAATAATAATAATATTAATAATAATAATTATTATTATTATTATTATTATTATTATTATTATTATTATTATTATTATTATTATCATTATTATTATTATTATTATTTTTATTATTATTATTATTATTATTATTATTATTATTATTATTATTATTATTATTATTATTATTATTATTATTATTATTATTATTATTATTATTATTTTGGCCCGTCCTGGTGTAACAATCATTAAAAAAAAGTTAAGTCATTTTTGTTAGCTAGTTAGCTTGAGTAGTTAGCTACTTTAGTTGGCTAGTTTATTTAGTTAGTTTACATAGATAGTTAGTTAGTTTAGTTAATAAGCTAATTATTTGTTTTAGTTTGTTAGTTAGCTTAATTAGTAAGCTTAGTTAGTTTACTTACTTCAGGTAGTTAGCTTAATTAGTTATTTATTTATTTACTTAGTTTAGTTAGGTAGTTACTTAGCATAGTTAGTCACTTATGTTAGTGAGTTACTTAGTTACTTTACTTTGTTAGTTTAGTTCATTAGTTACTTAGCTTGGTTAGTTAGTTTGTTAGCTCATTTAATTTGTTTGTTATTTAGTTTAGTTAGTAACTTAGTAAGCTTAGTTAGCTAGTTAGTTTAGTTTGTTTAGGAAATTAATTTAGTTACCTTAGTTATCAAGTTAGCTTAGCTCGTTAATAACTTTAGTTAGCAAGCTTAGTTAGATCATTAATTTAGTTGGTTACTTTACTTACTTTCCATAATTTAGTTAGTTTAGTTAGCTAGCTTAGTTTGTTAGTTACATAGCTTAGTTAGTTAAGTTATTTACTTAACTAACTTTGTTAGTTAGTTAACCTAGTTAATTATTCAACTTAGGTACTTAGCTTAGTTCATTAGTTTAGTTATTTAGTATAATAAGTTAGTTGGTTGGTTTAGTTACTTAGTTCTATTAGATAGTTAGTTAGCTTAGATAGATACTTAATTTAGTTATTTAGTTAGTTTACTTAGCTACTTACTTAGTTAATTAGTAACTTAGTTAATTAGATTAGTTAGCTTAGTTAGTTAGAGAGCTTAGTTAGTTCATTAGTTACTTGGCCTAGTTACCTTACTTTGTTAGTTAGTTAGTTAGTTAGTTAATATGTTATATAACATGTTAGTTCATATAGATAGTTATTTTAGGTAGTTTAGATAGTTAGTTTAGTTAGCTTACTTAGCTAGCTTAGGTTAGTTAGATACTTTTATTAGATAATTTAGAAAGTTTAGTTTATTTACTTAATTATTTAGCTTAGTTAGTTAGCTTTGTTAGTTTAGTTTGTTATTTCGGTAGTTACTTAGTTCGTTAATGAATTAGTTAGTTAATTAGTTAGTTAATTAGTTAGTTAGTTAGTTAGTTAGTTAGTTAGTTAGTTAGTTAGTTTTGTTAGATAGTTTATTAG
>JAXCGZ010020760.1:210000-215000 GCA_037179515.1 Halocaridina rubra
ACTTTCTTCCAGTTCTTCCATCATGCTTGTATTCGGTGGGTTATTTTATATATATATATATATATATATATATATATATATATATATATATATATATATATATATATATATATATATATATATATATATATATATATATATATATATATATATATATATATTCAGAAGAGAGCAATGAACTAACATTTAATTAATTTAGGTTGTCATTCAACAAATAGCTGAATGACAACCTAAATTAATTAAATGTTAGTTCACTGCTCTCTTCTGAGAGAGACGAGATTGCAGCTTGGAATGTTCAGATTACGGAAAACATCGAACAGTTTAGAAAAGAGTTTCAGGAGCTCAATACGGAATATGACGCCATGAAAACTTATTTTGCTGATGCACTAAAAGGGAATGTGGCAGTAAAGGAGGCTGTGAAGGTGGTGACACTGGAAAACATACAAACAGTTGACTATAATGAGACAGTAATCGAAAAAATTAAACATGTTGTGATGGAAAGGGCACGTCCTCTTATTAAACAGGCCCTTGATAAAGAGAAGACAGTGGTAATATCAGGCATAAGCGAATCCCAGGAGCCAACATGGCAGGGGAGACTTGAAGAAAATAAAGCTGGGGTTGTAGACCTGATAAGAAAGCTTGGAGTAGTTTGTGGTTCTGAGGATATTATAAACATTCACCAACTAGGCAAATATTCAAGGGAGGGAAAGCAGAGACCAACAAAAGTAAACTTTGAGAGAGGAGAAACATGTAGAGAAATATTGATGAGGAAAATAAGTCTAAAAGCCCTTCAAGAACTCAAAGAAGTGTTCATTAGACGATACGGAACAAAAGAAGAGATGGAAAGGATCAAAAAGTTGTTGCAAGAGGCTAGAAGGTTTAATGAGGAAAGAAATGAAGAAGAGAAGAAAAATTTTCATTTCAGAGTTCTCCCAGACAAATGGGAGATAAAGAAGATAATGACAGAAGATCAGGGGATGGGGCGTCATTAAGATTGTTATTCACAAATGCTGATAGATTAGCTGGTAAGGCAGCAGAATTAAAAGATAGGATTCACAACAGTAAGGCAGATATCGTAGCTGTTACAGAGACTAAGTTGAGTGAGGACATAAACAGTGTCAACGTTTTTCCTAAGGGTTTCAGAATATTAAGGGTTGAAAGATCTGAGAGGACTGGTGGAGGCATAGCACTGCTCATAAGTGAAAGAATTCAGGTTGAAGAAATAAACTTGCTATAGAAAGTGAGTTCAAGGAATTTCTTGTTGTTTGCATAAATACTGAGTCGGAGAGGATTATAATAATTGGTGTATATAACCCACCAAGGAACCATCATAGGCTAGAAGTCTATGAGGAAAGTCATATAGGTACTATTGAAGTCATAAACTCAGTTGTTAACATGGCACGGGAGAGAAAATGTAGGATTTTTATTATGGGAGATTTTACTCATAAAGAGATAGATTGGATAAATTTTGACCCACACAGTGGTGAGGACTTATTCGGGGCAAGGTTCCTAGATTGCGTACAAGGGAATTTCCTACACCAACATGTACTGGAACCAACGAGGGCTAGGGGTGGGGATGAGCCATCACTACTTGATCTAGTATTCACAGATAACGTGTTAGATATTGAAGAACTGAGCATAAACAACCTATTGGAAAGAGTGACCACTGTGTGTTGCTGATGGAGTATATCATTGAAGATTATCTGTCTGAGAGTAGAGGCACTGAGGACATGAGGAGGAACTATCAGAAAGAAGATTACATCAAAATGAATTATCTTTTTGCACTTATTGACTGGAGGACCCTATTTTACAACAAATCTGTACAAGAAATTTACAACATCTTTTGTGAGAAATATGGGAAGATAGTAGATTGCTGCATACCTGTCACCAAAGTAGGTGTAATTCATGCCAGAGAGAAATGGTTTGATGATGAATGTAAAAGAGCTAAGGAGTGTAGAGAGAAATGCTGGAGAAGGTATAGGAGGAGAAAAAACATAAATGCCTGGCAAACCTACAAAAGAACAAGAAATTATTACCTAAGTAACAAAAGAGAGGCAGAGAGAGACTATGAAAGGGACATCACCAGGAAGGCTAAAGAAAATCCCAAGCTTTTCCACAACTTTATCAGAGGAAGACTGAAGGTAAAAGAACAGGTTTTAAGGCTAAAGAGAGCTAATGGAAGCATCTCTGAGACGGATGAAGAGATCTGCAAAGAATTGAACAAGGAGTTTCAGTCAGTATTTATAGTAGAAAATACCCCACCCCCTCAGATTGCAGAGGTATGCAAAGCACTGATGGAGTTAGATGTCCATAAAGCTACACGTCCTGATGATATATCCCCTCATGTACTTTAAAAATGCACAAACTCAATATTAGTGGCAATGAGTATCATATTTAAAAAGTCAATGGAGTCAGGGGAGATTCCAAGATGCTGGAAACAAGCGAACGTGATACCTATCTTCAAAAAGGGAAGTAGGGATGCAGCTCTAAACTGTAGACCAGTTTCCTTGACCAGCATAGTTTGCAAAGTTATGGAGAAACTACTAAGGAAACATATCTCTCTTCACTTGGAATCCTTCAACTACTTGTCTGTGAGACAACATGGCTTCAGAGAAGGTAGATCAACAGTAACAACCTTATTAGAATTTTATGATGAGGTAAGCCAAATCTTACAGGAAAAAGAGGGCTGGGCAGATTGCATATTCCTAGACTTCCAGAAAGCATTTAACACTGTTCCACATGGGAGACTTACTAAGAAGCTTCAAGCAATGGCTAGAATAGGTGGAAATGTTTTGGAATGGATAAAAACTTACTTAGAAGTAAGGGAACAGAGGGTTAGAGTAAGACACTCAGTGTCTGAATGGAGAAGAGTTAGTAGTGGAGCTCCACAGGGTTCAGTTTTAGGGACACTTTTGTTCCTTGAATATATAAATGACCAACCAAAGTCTGTAAATTCGTTCATGAATATGTTTGCAGATGATGCAAAGATTGTGAAGAAAGTAAGAAACGAGAACAATGGTAGAGCACTTCAAGAAGATCTAAATAGTCTCCATGAGTGGTCAGAAAAGTGGCTAATAAAATTCAATGCTCCAAAATGTAAGGTAATGAGAATGGGTACAAGTGTAAGAAGGCCTAAGCTTGACTACTCACTGGCAGGAGTACAACTTCAAAAGACAGAAAATGAGAGAGATATAGGAGTAAACATACTGGCAGATTTGTCTCCAGAAATGCATATAAATGGCATAGTAAGGGCAGCATGTGCTGTCTTATCAAATGTAAGGGTAGCCTTCAGGCACATGGACAAGGAAATGTTCAGAAATATTTATGTAATCTATGTGAGGCCAAAGCTTGCATATTCAGCCTCCTTTTGGAATCCACACTTTAAAAGGCACATAGTTAAGCTTGAAAAAGTTCAAAGACATGCCACGAAGCTGGTGCCAGAAATAAGGAATCTCAGTTATGATGAGAGGTCGAGGGAATTAGACTTATTATCACTTGAAGCTAGAAGATAGTGAGGGGATATGGTGACAGTCTTTGAATTCCTTCATGGCTATGATAAGCGGATAGGGATCGATATTTTGATAAGGCTGGCTTTATAACTAGAGGTCATAGTTTGTAGCTTCGTAAGAAAAGTTCTTTGCAGGATGTAAGGTAGTACTTTTTTAGTGTAAGAGTAGTTGATAATTGGAATTCGCTAAGCGAGGAGGTAGTTAATGCTAACTCAATCCATAGTATTAAGGACAGGTATGATAAGTATCACTAAGTACAAAATGGAAACGATCAGGAGACGGGAAGTTACGAGCTTTGGGCTCTTTCCCGTAAGCATAATTAGTTAATCATCTTGTATATTCGTTACACATGTCTTATTAGCGCTTCACATCTGACAAGTCACAACACTCCGCATCTCTGTTTCTCTTTTTGTTTTCTTCGTGCCCAGGCTTGATGAGGGTAGACTTTTTTATTTTGTTTTGGCCCGTCCTGGTGTCACAATCATAAGAAAAAAAAATCACAATTTGGAAAGCACACAAATAATTGCACACACTATACGCATTATTTTATTTTCCACTACACGCATACACACATACATACACACAAAGTCGATACTTTATTTTCGTGTGCATACACAATCACAAACACACATTTGCACGTATGCACGCATGTAAACATGCAAATACATACACAGCTCAGACACCCACAAACAAACGAGACGCAGCAAAGCTGCACAAACACACACATGCAATTGCACACATCAGTGCAATATTTAATATGTCTTTAAAAGTATTTTAAAACACGCACAGCAAAATATGGACGTTTTCCACTTGGGGTGAACAATTTTTCTTTGCTCCACCCCATTCACTCAGTTTTAACCGATCGCAGGGGAACAAGGTGATACGTTCTGGTCCCCCTACTTTAAAAGAAAGGTAACCAAGTGATGATAATTCCTCTTTAAGCCGAAACTATGGAATTAAATTTGCTAAAAAATTATTTAAAATGTATGGTTGGTCATGAAATTATAGTTCAAAGATTGTCGCAGAGAGAGAGATAAAGAGAGAGAGAGAGAGAGAGAGAGAGAGAGAGAGAGAGAGAGAGAGAGAGAGAGGAGAGAGAGAGAGAGAGAGAGAGAGAGAGAGAGAGAGAGAGAGAGAGAATTATATATATATATATATATATATATATATATATATATATATATATATATATAGAGAGAGAGAGAGAGAGAGAGAGAGGAGAGAGAGAGAGAGAGAGAGAGAGAGAGAGAGAGAGAGAGAGAGAGAGAGAGAGAGAGAGAGAGAGAGAGAGAGAGAGAGAGAGAGAGAGAGAATGTATACACCGGCATACTCTGCTTTTATTACCAGAGGAGTTGCTTTGTTTTAAAAGTTTGAATACTCTGAAAATCCTTTAGACGTAATCTAAAGCATTTTTTCTTTTTAAAACTTAAGAAACTTTTGTGTTTTATTTCCACATTCACAACTTCAGATTCCCTGACCCCTTGGACATTT
>JAXCGZ010020760.1:217500-352500 GCA_037179515.1 Halocaridina rubra
ATATATATATATGTGTGTGTGTGTGTGTGTGTGTGTGTGTGTGTGTGTGTGTGTGTGTGCTTACCTAATTGTGCTTACGGGAAAGAGCCCAAAGCTCGTATATTCCCGTCTCCTGATCAGTTCCATTTTCTACTTAGTGATGCTTATCATACCTGTCCTTAAAACTATGGATTGAGATAGCATTAACTACCTCCTCGCTTAGCCAATTCCAATTATCAACTACTCTTACATTGAAAAAGTATTCCCTTACATCCTGCAAAGAAGTTTTCTTACGAAGCTTCAAACTATGACCTCTAGTTCTAGGGACAGCCATATCAAAATATCGATCCCTATCCACTCTATCATAACCACGAAGGAATTTAAAGACTGTCACCATATCCCCCCTCAATCTTCTATCTTCGAGTGATGGTAAGTCTAATTCCCTCAGCCTCTCATCATAACTGAGATTGCGTATTTCTGGCACCAGTTTCGTGGCATGTCTTTGAACTTTTTCAAGCTTAGCTATGTGCTTTTTCAGGGGCGGATTCCAAAAGGGGGCTGCATATTCGAGTTTTGGCCTCACATAGGTTACATAAATATTTCTGAACATTTCCTTGTCCATGTGCCTGAAGGCTACCCTTACATTTGATAAGAATGCATATGTTGCCCTTACTATTCCATTTATACGTATTTCTGGAAACAAATCTGCCAGTATGTTTACTCCTAGATCTCTCTCATTTTCTGTCTCCTGAAGTTTTACTCCAGCCTCCGAGTAGTCAAGTTTGGGCCTTCTTGCACTTGTACCCATTCTCATTACCTTACATTTTGAAGTATTGAATTTCATTAGCCACTTTTCTGACCACTCATGGAGACTATTTAGATCTTCCTGAGGTTCTCTACCATTGTTCTCGTTTCCTACTTTCTTCACAATCTTTGCATCATCTGCAAACATGTTCATGAATGAATTTACAGGCTCTAGTAGGTCAGTTACATATACAAGGAACAAAAGTGGCCCTAAAACTGAACCCTGTGGAACTCCACTACTAACTCTTCTCCATTCAGAAACTGAGTGTCTTACTCTAACCCTCTGTTCCATTCCTGCTAAGCAAGTTTTTATCCATTCCAAGACATTTCCACCTATTTTAACGTTTGCTTCCAGCTTCCTAATAAGTCTCCCATGTGGAACAGCGTCAAACGCTTTCTGGAAGTCTAGGAATATGCAATCTGCCCAGCCCTCTCTTTCCTGTAAGATTCGGCTTACCTCATCATAATATTCTAATAAGTTTGTTACCGTTGATCTACCTTCTCTGAAGTCATGTTGCCTCACTAACAAAAAGTTGAAGGATTCCAAGTGAAGAGAGATATGTTTCCTTAGTAGTTTCTCCATAACTTTGCAAACTATGCTGGTCAAGGAAACTGGTCTATAGTTCAGAGTCGTATCCCTCCTTCACTTTTTGAAGATAGGTATCACATTTGCTTGTTTCCAGCTTCTTGGAATCTCCCCTGACTCCAGTAACTTTTTAAATATGATACTTAGTGCCACTGATATAGAGTTTGCTCATTTTTTAAGTACATGATGGGATATGTCATCAGGACCTGTAGCTTTATGAACATCTAAATTCATCAGCGCTTTGCATACCTCTGTGGTTGTAAGGTAGATGTTCTCTAATGCAGGCCCTTGAGCTTCTATCTCTGCAATCTGAGGGGGTGGGGTATTTTCTACTGTAAATACTGACTGAAACTCCTTGCTCAATTCTTTGCAGATCTCTTCATCCGTCTCAGTGATGCTTCCATCCGCTCTCATTAGCCTTAAAACCTGTTCTTTTACCTTCAGTTTTCCTCTGATAAAGCTGTGGAAAAGCTTGGGATTTTCTTTAGCCTTCCTGGTGATGTCCCTCTCATAGTCTCTCACTGCCTCTCTTCTTTTACTAAGGTAGTCATTTCTTGCTCTTTTGTAGGTTTGCCAGATATATATATTTTTTCTCCTCCTATACCTTCTCCAGCATTTGTTTCTCCACTCCTTAGCTCTTTTACACTCATTATCGAACCATTTCTCTCTGGCATGAATTACACCTACTTTGGTGACAGGTATGCAGCAATCTACTATCTTCCCATATTTCTCACAAAAGATGTCATACATTTCTTATACAGATTTGTTGTAAAATAAGGTTCTCCAGTCAATAACTGCAAAAAGCTAATTCATTTTGATGTAATCTCCTTTCGGATAGTTCCTCCTCATGTCCTCCGTGCCTCTACTCTCAGGCAGAATATTTTCAATGATATACTCCATCAACAACACACAGTGGTCACTCTTTCCAATTGGTGGTTCATACTCAATTTTTTCAATATCCAACACATTATCTGTGAATACTAGATGAAGTAGTGATGGCTCATCCCCACCCCTGACCCTCGTTGGTTCCATTACATGTTGGTGTAGGAAATTCCCTTGTACGCAATCTAGGAATCTTGCCCCGAATGAGTCCTCACCACTGTGTGGGTCAAGTTTTATCCAATCTATCTCTTTATGAATAAAATCTCCCATAATCAAAATCCTACATTTTCTCTCCCGTGCCATGTTAACAACTGAGTTTATGACTTCAATAGTACCTATATGACTTTCCTCATAAACTTCTAGCCTATTCTGGTTCCTTGGTGGGTTATATACAACAGTTATTATAATGCTCTCTGACCCAGTATTTATGCGAGCAACAAGAAATTCCTTGAACTCACTTTCTATAACCAAGATTATTTCTTCAACTTGAATCCTTTCACTTATGAGCAGTGCTATCCCTCCACCAGTCCTCTCAGATCTTTCAACCCTTAATATTCTGAAGCCCTTAGGAAACTGTGACACTGTTTATGTCCTCACTCAACTTAGTCTCTGTAATTGCTACTATATCTGCCTTACTGTTGTGAATCCTATCTTTTAATTCTACTGCCTTACCAGCTAAACCATCAGCATTTGTGTATAACAATCTTAATGAGGCCCCATCCCCTGATCTTCTGTCATTATCTTCTTTATCTCCCCTTTGTCTGGAAGAACTCTGAAATGAAAATTTTTCTTCTCTTCTTCATTTCTTTCCTCATTTAACCTTCTTGCCTCTTGCAACAAGTTTTTTATCTTTTCCATCTCTTCCTGTTTTCTGAATTGTCTAATGAACACTTCTTTGAATTCTTGAAGGTCTTTTAGACTTTTTTTCTCAACAATATTTCCCTACATGTTTCCCCTCTCTCTAAGGTTACTTTTGTTAGTCCCGGCTTTCCTTCCCTCGAATATTTGCCTAGTTGGTGAATGTTTACAATATCCTCAGGACCACAAACTACTCCAAGCTTTCTTATCAGGTCTACAACCCTAGCTTTATTTTCTTCGAGTCTCCCCTGCCATGTTGGCTCCTGGGATTCGCTTATGCCTGAGATTACCACTGTCTTCTCTTTATCAAGTGCCTGTTTAATCATTGGATTTGCCCTTTCCATCACAACGTCTTTCATTTTTATTATTGCTGTGTGTGTATATATATATATATATATATATATATATATATATATATATATATATATATATATATATATATATATATATATATATATATATATATATATATATATATATATGTATATATATATATATATATATATATATATATATATATATATATATACATATATACATATATATATATATATATATATATATATATATATATATATATATATATATATATATATACTCATATGAACATGCATACACTTGTAATGCAATATGTAAATGACCTACCAGAGTCTGTAAATTCATTCATGAATATGTTTGCAGATGATGCAAAGATTGTGAAGAAAGTAACAAACGAGAACAATGGTAGAGAACTTCAGGAAGATCTAAATAGTCTCCATGAGTGGTCAGAAAAGTGGCTAATGAAATTCAATACTTTAAAATGTAAGGTAATGAGAATGGGTACAAGTGCAAGAAAGCCCAAGCTTGACTACTTGGTGGCAGGAAGGAGTGCAACCTCAAGAGACAGAAAATGAGAGATCTAGCAGTAAACATACTGGCAGATTTATCTCCAGAAATACATATAAATGACATAGTAAGGGCAGCATATGCTTTCTTATCAAATGTATGGGTAGCCTTCAGGCACATGGACAAGGAAATGTTCAGAAATATTTATGTAACCTATGTGAGGTCAAAACTTGAATATGCAGCCCTCTTTTGGTATCCACACTTGCAAAAGAATGTAGCTAAGCCTGAAATAGTTCAAAGACATGCCACGAAACTGGTGCCAGAAATACGCAATCTCAGTTATTATGAGAGGCTGAGGGAATTAAAATTACCATCACTCGAAGCTAGAAGATTGAGGGAGGATATGGTAACAGTCTTTAAATTCCTTCATGGCTATGATAGAGTGGATAGGGATCGATATTTTTATATGGCTGGCTTTAGAACTAGAGGTCATAGTTAGATGCTTCGTAAGAAAACTTCTTTGCAGGATGTAAGGAAGTACTTTTTCAGTGTAAGAGTAGCTGTTAAATAGAATTCGCTAAGGGAGGAGGTAGTTAATGTTATTTCAGTACCTAGTTTTAAGGACAGGTATGATAAGTAAAGTACAATATGGAACCGATCAGGAGACGGGAAGATACGAGCTTTGGGCTCTTTCCAGTAAACACAATTAGGTAATCACAATTAGGTGATCACAAAATACTTCCGTATGCATACTTATATACTCATAAGGCTAAGAAGTCAGGGGATACAGCCCCACTAAGACTGTTGTACACAAATACCGATGGGGTAGCTGGTAAGCCAGTAGAATTAATGGATAGAGTTCACAACAGTATGACAGATATAGTAGCAGTTACAGACAGTAAGTTAAGTAAGAACATAAACAGCCACACAGTTTTTCCTAAGGTCTGCAGAATATTAAGAGTTGAAAGATCTGAGAGGATTGGTGAAGGGATGGCATTGCTTATAAATATGAGGATTCAGGTTGAAGAAATAAATCTTGTTATACAACTTGCATTCCATTAATTTTTTTTACTTGCATAAAAACTGGTTCAGCGAGCATGATGATAACTGTTACATATAACTCACCAGGGAATTAACAAAGGCTAAAGATTTATGAGGAAATCATATAAGTATACTATTGAAGTTACTAAGTCAGTTGTTAACATCACATGGGAGAGAAAGTGTAGGATTTTGATTAAAGCAGATTTAGTCATAGAGAGACAGATTGGACTAATCTTATCCCTCTCAGTGGGGAGGATTCCTTTAGGACAAGATTCCTAGATTGTATACAAGGAAATTTCCAACACCATCACGCACCGGAACCAACAAGGGCCAGGGATGGGGATGAGCCATCGCTGCTCTATTTAATATTCACATATAATGTGTTGGAAACTGGGCAAAATTGAGTGCGAGCCAATCATTGAAAAGAATGACCAGTGTGTGTTGATGATGGAGTATGTCATTGAAGATGTTCTGCCTGAGAGTAGGGGGACTGACAAGGACAAGAGGAGGAAGTATCCGAATGGATATTACATCAAAATTAATTATATTTTTGCAGTTATTGACTAGATATCTATATTTAGTAAAACTAAATCGGTACAAGAGATATACAAAATTTTTTGTGAGGAATATGGGAAGATAGTTACTTGTTGCATACCAACACAAAATATGAGTTATTCATGCCAGAGAGATATGGTTCAATAATAAGTGAAAGAGAGCTAAGGAGTGAAGAAACAAATGCTGAAATAGGTACATTAGGAAAAAAGGTATAAATGCCTGGCAGACTTACAAATGAACAAGAAATAATTAATTAAGTCAAAGAAGAGAAGCAGAAAGAGATTATGAGAGGAATATTACCAAGAAGGTTAAAGAAAATATCAAACTTTTCCACAGCTTTGTCAAAGGAAAACTGATGTTCAAAGAAGAGGTTTAAAGTTAAAGAGAGCATGGAAGCATCGCTGAGACTGATGAAGAGACCTGCAAAGAATTGAACATAACGTTTCAATCAGTATGTACAGCAAAAAATACTCCACCCCCGCAGATTGCAGGGGTGAAGAGGTCATGGGCTGATATTAGAGAACATTATCTTTTCAGCCACAGAGGTATGCAAAGCGTTGATGGAGTTAGATGCTCATAGTGCTACAGGTCCTGATGATATATCCCCTTACATACTTAAGAAAAGCTCTAAACCAATATCTGCGGCACTATGTCATATTTGGAAAGTTGCTGGAATCTGGGGAGATTCCAAGATACTGGAAACAAGCGAACGTGGTACATATCTTCAAAAAGGGAAGGAGGGATGCAACTCTAAGCCATAGACATGTTTCCTTGACCAGCATAGTATGCAAAGTTATAGGGTAACTATAAGAAGACACATCTCTCTTCACTTGAAATCCTTCACCTCTTTGTCAGTGATACAACATGGCTTCAGAGAAGGGAGACCAACAGTACCAAACTTGTTAGAATACTATGATGAAGTCAGCCGAGTCTTACAGGAGAGAGAGGGTTGGGCAGATTGCATATTCCTAGGCTTCCAAAAGGCATTTGACACAGTTCCACATGGGAAACCTATTAAGAAGCTGCAAGCAATAGCGAGAATAGGTGGAAATGTTTTGGAATGGATAAAAACTTACTTGTAAGGAAGGGGAGAGAGGGTTAGAGTGAGACACTTAGTGTCTGAATGGGGGAGAGTTAGTAGTAGAGTTCCAAAAGGTTCAGTTTTAGGGTCACTTTTGTTCCTTGTATATGTAAATGACCTACCAGAGTCTGTAAATTCATTCATGAATATGTTTTCTGATGATGCAAAGATTGTGAAAAAAGTAAGAAATGAGAACAATGGTAGAGAACTTCAGGAGGATCTAAATAGTGTGCATGAGTGATCAGAAAAGTGGCTAATGAAATTCAATACTTCAGATTGTAAGGCAATGAGAATGGATACATGTGTAAAAAGGCCCAAACTTAATTACTCAGTGGCTGGAGTAGAACTTCAACAGACAGAGAATGAGACAGGGAAATGTTCAGATATATTTATGTAACCTGTGGGAGGTCAAAGCTTGAATATGCAGCTCCCTTTAGAAATTCAAACTTGACAAGCACATAATTAAGCTGGAAAAGGTTCAAAAACATGTTACGAAACTGGTTCCCAGAAATACGCAATCTCAGTTATGAGGAGAGGCTGAAGGAATTAGACTTATCTTTACTTGGAGCTAGAAAATGGGAGGGATATGGCGACGGTTTTTAAAGTCTTTCATAGTTATGACAGAGTGGATAGGGATCGATATTTTGATATGGCTGGCTCTAGAACTAGAGGTCATAGTTTGAAGCTTCGTAAAAACACTTTTTTGCAGGATGTAAGGAAGTACATTTTTGATGTAAGAGTATTTGATGATTGGATTTTGCTAAGCGAGGAGGTAGTTAATGCTAACTCAATCTATAGTTTTAAGGACAAGTATGATAGGCAGCACTGAGTACAAAAATGGAACCGACCAGGAGACGGGGAGTTACGACCATAGGGCTCTTTCCTTTAAGCACAATTTGGTACTTACAATCAGGTAATTACACATGCATATCCGGATACATACATTCACACATATAAACGTATGTAAGAACACTTGTATGCATATATTCACTCACAAAACATACATGAATAGGACATGGCTGGAATATACACAGGGCACTTTAGTGGCCATCTGTAACACTTCATAAACTGGACAAATAAAAAAACTTACCTACTTCAGCAAACACTCATATCTCTTCATGAACTGGACGAATATAGAAGGTACACAACTTTAGTAGACAAGCGTAATGGTACATGACTTTGACATGGCTAGAAGATACACATAGCACTTTAGCAGTCAATTCTGACACTACATAATTGGACACATAAGGAAGTTACATATTTTGGCAGACAATCATAATGCTAAATGAATTGGAAAATACAGTAAGTACACTGTATTCTTTAACAGATATCTGAACGCAACATTTTTGTTTTTGATAATTGTAACACCAGAATGGGTCCCCCAAATAAAAAAAATAAATAAATCTGTTCTCATCGGGCCTAGGCACAAAGAAAACATAAGTAAAGAGGAACCGATATGGGAAGTGTTGTGATTTGTCAGATGTGAAGGGATAGTAAGAGACACGTAGTGAATATCCAAGACTATTCGCTGCTGATGTAGGCATAGAAAAAGAACCGTAACTGAAGGAAGACTTAACGTCGAAGTATCCTTGACAGTCCTATTTAAGTCCAAAAGACCCTTTAGCTGTAGTATCGTTGGACACATAGAAAGTACACACTTTAGAAAATACCTGTAACTACATGAATTAGTGCATTAATAGACGGTACACAGAACATTGTAGCAGACAGCAACAAGCATGCTATATAAATTGCAGATTAATAGAAGGCAATATACCGACTAATTAAAAAACATTTCATGGATCCACTGACGCTGAATTTCAACCATTCGTAAATGGTTGAAAAAAAAATCACCATTATTACTTCTTGAAAGGAACTAGAAGGTATTGAAGTCCATGCCTTTGGTGATACATCTGAGAAAGGATATGGTGCATGTGTATATCTGAGAGTTCTTTGGGAGGTGCTTGCTTTAAGGTTTCATTTGTTATAACTAGAGGACAGATATACAGGGGCTGCTGTTAATATAGGTGGGTAGGCATTATTAAAACACGAGAATTTTAGTAAAACTGTATTGGATACTTATAAGAGTCTGCCCAAAATCAAATTCAAAATTCTACTCCTCTACAGTAGACAATCAAAAAACATTCTAAAATATTGTTGTAACATTCTAAAATATTATTGTAATATTTACACTCACGTAATTTCATACCTGCAAGTCACATAACAATTGTTCAAGAAAAAAATTAATTGCAATTAGAAATAAAGACTAAATATTTTACCACATCTACAAAGGCACATTACACTGTTACACATGTAAAGGGGCTGTTGTTAATACAGCTTGGGAGAGATACTGTAACACGGGAATGGTAATGAAAACTATATTGGGAAATATACAAGAGTCCGCCTAAAATAAAAACAAAACTCCACTACTCTATAATAGATAGTTCAAAATATAGTTGTAGCGTTTTGAATTTACGTGACATCATATCTGCAATTCGCATTATAATTGTACAAGAAAAATAATAAAATTACATTTTAGAAATAAAGAATAAATATTTTTACCATATCTACAAAAGTATATTACATTGATATATATATATATATATATATATATATATATATATATATATATATATATATATATATATATATATATATATATATATATATATATATATATATATATATATATATATATATATATATATATACAATTAGTAAGTAAAAGGAGAGAGGCAGAGAGAGACTATGAGAGGGACATCACCAGGAAGGCTAAAGAAAATCCCAAGCTTTTCCACAGCTTTATCAGAGGAAAACTGAAGGTAAAAGAACAGGTTTTAAGGCTAAAGAGAGCGGATGGAAGCATCACTGAGACGGATGAAGAGATCTGCAAAGAATTGAACAAGGAGTTTCAGTCAGTATTTACAGTAGAAAATACCCCACCCCCTCAGATTGCAGTGATAGAAGCTCAAGGGCCGGTATTAGAGAACATCAACCTTACAGCCACAGAGGTATGCAAAGCGCTGATGGATTTAGATGTCCATAAAGCTACAGGTCCTGATGACATATCCCCTCATGTGCTTAAAAAATGCGCAAACACAATATCAGTGGCACTAAGTATCATATTGAAGGAGTCACTGGAGTCGGGGGAGATTCCAAGATGCTGGAAACAAGCAAATGTGATACCTATCTTCAAAAAGGGAAGGAGGGATACGGCTCTGAACTATAGACCAGTTTCCTTGACCAGCATAGTTTGCAAAGTTATGGAGAAACTACTAAGGAAACATATCTCTCTTCACTTGGAATCCTTCAACTTTTTGTCAGTGAGGCAACATGGCTTCAGAGAAGGTAGATCAACAGTAACAAACTTATTAGAATTTTATGATGAGGTAAGCCAAATCTTACAGGAAAGAGAGGGCTGGGCAGATTGCATATTCCTAGACTTCCAGAAAGCGTTTGACACTGTTCCACATGGGAGACTTATTAGGAAGCTGCAAGCAATGGCTAGAATAGGTGGAAATGTTTTGGAATGGATAAAAACTTACTTAGAAGGAAGGGAACAGAGGGTTAGAGTAAGACACTCAGTGTCTGAATGGAGAAGAGTCAGTAGTGGAGTTCCACAGGGTTCAGTTTTAGGGCCACTTTTGTTCCTTGTATATGTAAATGACCTACCAGAGTCTGTAAATTCATTCATGACTATGTTTGCAGATGATGCAAAGATTGTGAAGAAAGTAAAAAACGAGAACAATGGTAGAGAACTTTAGGAGGATCTAAATAATCTGCATGAGTGGTCAGAAAAGTGGCTAATGAAATTCAATACTTCAAAATGTAAGGTAATGAGAATGGGTACAAGTGCAAGAAGGCCCAAGCTTGACTACTCGGTGGCTGGAGTACAACTTCAAGAGACAGAAAATGAGAGAGATCTAGGAGTAAACATACTGGCAGATTTGTCTCCAGAAATACATATAAATGGCATAGTAAGGGCAGCATATACATTCTTATCAAATGTAAGGGTAGCCTTCAGGCACATGGACAAGGAAATGTTCAGAAATATTTATGTAACCTATGTGAGGCCAAAACTCGAATATGCAGCCCCCTTTTGGAATCCGCACTTGAAAAAGCACATAGCTAAGCTTGAAAAAGTTCAAAGACATGCCACGAAACTGGTGCCAGAAATACGCAATCTCAGTTATGATGAGAGGCTGAGGGAATTAGACTTACCATCACTCGAAGCTAGAAGAGTGAGGGGGGATATGGTGACAGTCTTTAAATTCCTTCATGGTTATGATAGAGTGGATAGGGATCGATATTTTGATATGGCTGGCTCTAGAACTAGAGGTCATAGTTTGAAGCTTGGTAAGAAAACTTCTTCGCAGGATGTAAGGAAATACTTTTTCAGTGTAAGAGTAGTTGATAATTGGAATTCGCTAAGCGAGGAGGTAGTTAATGGTGTCTCAATCCATAGTTTTAAGGACAGGTATGATAAGTATCACTAAGTATAAAATGGAAGCGATCAGGAGACGGGAAGATACGAGCTTTGGGCTCTTTCCCGTAAACACTATTAGGTAATCACAATTAGGTAATCACATATATATATATATATATATATATATATATATATATATATATATATATATATATATATATATATATATATATATATATATATATATATATATATATATATATATATGTAAATATATATATATATATATATATATATATATATATATATATATATATATATATATATATATATATATATATATATATATATATATATATAATAATAATAATAATAATAATAATAATAATAATAATAATAATGTCAGATTCTCTGAAACAATACTTACAATAAGTCTACAGTATACAATATGATATAAAAATAAAGGTTCACTGAACTTTCATACACAATACAAAAGAGCCATTTAGAGTGTTCTTTGTCATATAACACTACAACTTTCCCCTGCCAGTTCAAGAGTACACTAAATTTCATTACCTAGAAATTATATATATATATATATATATATATATATATATATATATATATATATATATATATATATATATATATATATATATATATATATATATATATATATATATATATATATATATATATATATATATATATATATATATATATATATATATATATATATATATATATATATATATATATATATATATATATATATATATATATATATAAAATATATATATATATATATATATATATATATATATATATATATATATATATATATATATATATATATATATATATATATATATATATATATATATATATATATATATATATATATATATATATATATATATATATATATATATATATATATATATATATATATATATATATATATATATATAATATATATATATATATATATATATATATATATATATATATATAAATATATATATATATATATATATATATATATATATATATATATATATATATATATATATATAAATATATATATGTATATATATATATATATATAGATAGATAGATAGATAGATAGATAGATAGATAGATAGATAGATAGATAGATAGATAGATAGATAGATAGATAGATAGATAGATAGATAGATAGATAGATAGATAGATAGATATATATATATATATATATATATATATATATATATATATATATATATATATATATATATATATATATATATATATATATATATATATATATATATATATATATATATATATATATATACCGTAATATATTTTTATTTTAGTATTTATTTATTTTATTTTTATTTTTATTTCACATATATATATATATATATATATATATATATATATATATATATATATATATATATATATATATATATATATATATATATATATATATATATATATGTAAGATAGTCAGATAACTTCTCTTACTTGAAAAGTTATTTATATTCCTTTTATTTTTATACTATAATGATGATGATAATAGAGTTCGTGGTAATATATGACGTCTCTTTAATCTCTTTTCGTTCCAGCTGTTCTTTAATGTGTAATTTCCCTTTTTACTCTCGCTTAAGTTGGTTCCTTTGAGAGCACCATGTTGTGTTACATTGTATTGCATTGCATTGCATTTTATTGTATTGTATTGTATTTTATCTTATTGTATTGCACTGTGTTGTATTGCATTATATTATATTGTATTGTATTGTATTGTATTGTATTGCATTGTCTTGAACTGTATTATATTGTATTGCATTATATTGTATTGTAGTGTAATGTAGTGTTCAGCTTAGGGAGAAGACCTGCAGCATTTTCTATTTAGGTTCCCCAAGAAAAAAAAAATAAACCTAGTATAGAACCAGGTCTACAACAATCTTACATAGAAAACCAGAATAAGAGAACTAGCCAACAACTGGTTAAAACTGAAAATATAATAGAAACAAGAGAAATAATCTTTAATTTCTGGGAAATAAGGAAAATTAAAACTTTACAGATCAAAAGCAGGAGACTGGAATGTACTTTACATAACAGCTTAATGGTATAGTAAACAGAAAAATAAAATTAAAAAAAATTGAAAGTGCCGTTTTAAAGGCAGATCTATCGCCCAATCCCTGAACCTGAATTCTGAAAGAAGAAGATCATTATTGTTATTGTTGACGAAGATTTGTTCTATTATCAGATAGTTATTGATAATAATTTGTAGGTCTGTCCATTCCTAATGTACAACCACTCTCACGGACAGATATTCATTGCCACAAAGTTTCACATTAGCAATCTATTTATATGATAATGTTGGTCATTGGGTAAGATTTCAAAATGACCCTTGATAAGTTTGCCATCCTTACGGCGTTGTTCAAATCTCACGCACGCCTTCCCTTCCCAGTAAGTGCTGACTATTTATTACATTTTGTATACTTAGATGTATAGGTATTAATTCGTTTTGGTTAATATTATTTTAATGCATTCTTCCATAACTCGTACTTATTCCTCATTAAATTGTAATTCATTCACAAGGATATAACAAGCACCACCCACTCCTGGGAAGCTGTTACATTGGTTAAGATCACGTAGGTTGGGTTAGGTTAGGGTAGATAAGGTTTTTCCGATTACTTTATTTTATGATGTAGCAGTCTGGAACCCCTCCTGCCTCTCACCATTGTCGGCCCTTTTGAATGAGCCATCAGGCATTTGGTATATGTCTATTATATTGCTATGATGACTAAACTATTAATTTCTGATTAGTTTTGAATTACCCTCATTATTTTTCTTGGAAATAATCACTTTTAAAAGCTGGTGGGAGGGCTAACACAAAAAATAGTTATTTCTGAGAAAACCACTTACTGGTATTATAATAATTCAAGCCACATCGAAATCTATCATAATAACAAAATAGGTTATTCCAAAATTAGATTGGGTGCATAAATCGAATCTTTACCTTCTTGTTATGCACCCCTTCTAACTAATCTAACTAATATAGTTTTCCAGGAATGGTTGATGTTATTTTCATGTATATATGTCAAACAATTACTATATGATGAGTTAGAAAACGGGTTTTGGAAGGGTTCATAAATCGAATTTAATCCAAAGTACACACGGAGAAATCTACCCAAGAGAGCTCTACCACGAGGCAGTAGATGATTTCATTATTAATTGTTGGAAGTTCTTATTAGATTTTGTTCAATTGCTCCTACTTTACTGCTCAACATAGGTCAATTTCTAGTGATGAATAGATGAATAGATAGGTTTAACTTTATAATTACCTAATACTCTCACTTCCTTCACCTATATCTCTTTACTTTTTATTAAAAATTTATAAGTTCCAGCCACCAAGAGTCGTGTTCTGCGCATACCCAAATGAGAAGAAGATTATTTCCTTCCGTCTTGAAACCTAAAACATGTTTACATATGAATGGTCGCCATCTCTCTTGTAAGAGGGGTGGCCGAGTTAGTGCACATATTCACCAGAATCAAACATATCTCGGTCTCTCTTTTTAGCTCCCTGAGAATAAAGGGATGACACGATTCCCCACCACTACCCTGCATGGATCATCCACAGGGTAATCAGGCAGATAAAATGAGTTTAACAAATCCAAATATTATTTCTACCTTGACTACTTCTAAGTTTCTTACAAGACAAGATATAAAATATGACTTAATGTCATGTATATGCCATCAGTCCTATTCTAGGCACTGCTTAAAGGTAATTGAACTTGTATTTTGTGAGTGAGTGTTGAAAGGGCTTGTTATTACTTCTGTTCATTAAGCTTAAAATTGCAATGTTTTTGCATGCTAAGTAATTTCTTTTTTTATTTCTTCACTGTACAGATAGGATCTTCGGTAATTTCTTGCTTAAAATAAGGGCAATTGGTAGACCTTGTAAAACAGAGCACAAAGACGGAATATTTTAATTTTGTATTTCATACCACATTAGCACACGGACTCTGTTCCCCGAATTTGTATCTCGGCCAGTGGCAAAAATATGTTTTAATAGTTTCCAATTTACATGTTCATACAGCAAAACTATAAGTCATTGTGTAAGCTACTTTTTTGTGATCAAATTTTAGCTTGGGAAAACTTGGAATTTATAGACTTTAGCACCCATTGCAAATTGGAAAATGACATTGTATTTTACTCTGAGGAACTTTCACATAATTCTATAACGCTGTTTTTAGATAAATTTATAGGAGATTACATAGGGTACTTGCATAGCCAAGGACATTTTTCTAAATACTTCTTACTCTTCACCAGTGCACAGAAAGTTCCCATAGACCATCATGCATCAGTGATTTGATGTCACTTATCAAGTGCATATGTGCCTCTGTTAGCCAAGCACTGGCCACTTTTGTGAAGTCGAGTCAGGAGCTAATCAGCTCCCTCCATCCAAATATAATCACATACCTGATAATATCTGTCAGTTCCAGCTCAGTTCCAGCATGGCCTTCACACAGTGTGGAAGAAATACTTTGTAGTCTATAGAATCAGGTAGGTATACTCGTCTGTACTGTATATGTTAGTTAAGGGGGAGTCTGGGGCATAGAGCCTTAGTTTGGAAAAATAGCTTCAAGACTGTCTAGATTAGGTTTTTGAGAGGATCTGGGTAACAAAGCTGTCTAGGTAGGAAAGGGGGTGTGTTTTGTGTTTTAAATATGCTTGATTTCCATTTCCTACAGAAATTGTTTGTGTTTGTAATTATCCCTCCCTCATCTGTTCCCTATTTATATATAGAGATGGGGTTTAACTTGCAACTAAAATGAATGGCAAATATTTTCAAACCTCATCAAAAACTATTGGCTAACCATAATGTAAAATATTAAATTATGACGTCGTTAAACTACGGTGGTAATTGTTTTACATTGTTCTGAGTAACATCATTTCACTGTTACGAAAGAGGCCAATAAATAATTGATAATTTATAAATAAATCAATTTTTCGACCCACCTGGCTTGTACACTGAACAGTTTGTGAGCACGGTGCACGAATACACAGCTAGCAGCATAGCTTCATTCATATGTATAAAGTTAATGGCTTTAGTTATTTATTTGTTTATGTATTTTGTTATATTGAAGGATTATATTGAATTTATTCACAAAATAAGCAAACACATAGCAGTATATACGATTTTATGCGAAATAGTTTGTTGAGCGCCACTAAAGAATACGTCTTTTCGTGGCAATACAAGAGGAAGAAGTACGACTGCTCAGTTTAATCTCGCCCACCATATTGTTTCTCGTGCTCATCTGCTGGCTAGTACAGTGGTAACGCGCTGGCTTCGCATTCACGAGGTCGAAAGATCGGTTCCCGTCCAAGACCGAGAGTTTAAGCTGTTTACTGGCAGGAACTGCTGTGGTTGGACACCACAGTGGGGGGTTGGGGCTTGCCCTGGCTGACGAAAACCCATTGTATTGAAATAGAAATAAAGTTTGTTTGTTTGTTTGTTTTGCTCGTTATTGACCTTACTATGTCTCCCAAATGTAGTGGTGATATTTCTGATGGAAGTGCTGTGAAAAAGAAAAAACATCACCATTGAAGTTAAGGTTGAAATAGTAAGACGCTGGGAAAAGGAAGAAAGTTCTACGAACGTTGGCTGTGCACTGGGATTATCCCGTACGACCGTGGCAATGATCAATGAGGGTAAAGATCGCTGACCTCACGAGTAAAGTTAAGTAATACTGAATATTGTACTGTAGTGTACTTTCGCTACTTTTATATTTTAGATTACACAGGTAAAGGTAAGCAATACTGTATTGTGTAGTTTTACTATTTTTATGTTTTAGATTACATACTTAGATTATTTTTCTATATTTGAGAGTACAGTATCTATTTTCAACATTGGTGGGGAACCAGGCTCGAATTGAGGTGTTTTTCGATTTACGTCAAAATCCAGGTTACGGCAGCTGCCAGGAACGGAACCCTTACGTAAATCAGGAACCCCTTGTACAATGAATAACAGAAATTTTCAAAACTTGTCAGAAAAGCTTGTATATATATATATATATATATATATATATATATATATATATATATATATATATATATATATATATATATATATATATATATACGCCTAGTTCTCAGAATAACGCCTAGATAGGTTCTCAGAAGTGTCGGGTAAATGGAAAATCGTGTGAAAAAAACAGTTATTTTCTATAGGAAACAATGATAAATGGCATAGATGCGTTCCAAACCTTACAAAGACACACCATGCCAAAGATATAAGATAAGTAAAAAACATATTTTATTACTACATAGCAAAGCAGAAAGCCCTGAATCTACTTGTAAGAGTATACAAAAGATATTCATATTCACTTTACAGCTAGCAAATTAACATGCATTACTATACTTTACTCTATTATGCAGTGGGCAACAGTTATACAGTACACTGGGACATGCATGGTGGCAGTGAACAAGTAACTTATGTGGTAGAAGAGGAGGAGGATGCAGGAGAACGAACCTCTATCTGCAAATGTATACAAAGATAAAATAAGAATTATAAATAGCCAAAGCAACACTAAAAAACGAAAAAAAAAAATTAATTATGCAATGCCTAAATCTACCGTATGACAGATTAAAAAAAGTTAATCTACATTCTCTAGAGAGGCACAGAGTTAGGGGGGATATGATTCAGGTGTATAAATACTTTAAAGGGATTAACAAGGGTGATATTAATAAAGTTTAAAAAATTCATGATCAAACCAGAACTCGTAATGGATAATGGATTTAATCTTGATAAATTTAGGTTCAGAAGGGAAATTGGTGAAAATTGGCTTGGTAATACCGTAGAGTATTCCTAGTAAGATAATAAATGCCAATACCTTAGACACCTTCAAATGTAGATTAGATAGACATATGCCAGAGGTAGGGTGGGTGTATATATAATGTATAATGATGATCTTTTCTTATCGTAATCCTCTTTGTACTGGTGGAAGAAGCCTCCGCGGGCGCTTATTTACTATATATATATATATATATATATATATATATATATATATATATATATATATATATATATATATATATATATATATATATATATATATATATATATATATATATATATATATATATATATATATATATATATATATATATACCGTATATATATATATATATATAAAAATAGTAAATAAGTGCCCGCGGAGGCTTCTTCCACCAGTACAAAGAGGATTACGATAAGGAAAGATCATCATCATTATACATTACATATACACCCACCCTATTGGGTAGAATAGAGAGAGAGAGAGACATCTTTAATTAACTCTTGTTCATTTACCAAAACTGCATTATTTATTGTAAAAATAATGGTTTAATTACAAATTCGTAATAATAATAATAATAATAATAATAAGCTCCACAATCATCATCAAAGGAAAATTATTGTTAAAAATAATAATAATATTAATAATAATAATAATAATAATAATAATAATAATAAGGAGATCTAAGGAGAATTTTTGGAATAGATATCATGAGAGTAATGCAGAGGTATATTAAAACCCAGCAGAGACCTGGATATTCATTACACATCTTTAATAATCCCTTCACATCTGACAGGTCATTACACTCTCCATCTGTTTCTCTTTACAGCCTGATAAAGGCTGTTTTATTTTATAATTTTTTGGTCCATCCTGGTGTCACAATAACCTAAAAAAAATATTTTTTTTTTCTTTCTTTTTTTTCGCGTTATTCGCGAAATCCGAGTTTTTTACTATTATACTTAGGGCGCGTTATTGCAATTTCGTGGATAAAAAAATCGTGTATAAAAGGAACAAGGTGTATATGGAGTCCTCATATAATGTCAGGGTTCTGTTCCTGAAAGCTGACTTAAGTCGAAAATCGATGTAAGTCGAAACTCACTTAGATTCGAACCTGGATCCCCCCCCAAAAAAAAAATTTTCTTTTTTTAGGAGGACCTTATGCTCCTATTGGTTCTTAAAAGTTACTAAAACTCATCTTAATACCATTCCTAAACTTTAAAATTAATATAATATAGAGGTACTGTACAGTATACGTGTACTTTACAGTATAGTAAAACAACACATACATAAAAATATCTGTACTATATTACCCTACAATACCTGTACTGTTTTACTGTATAGTAGTACAAAACTGTAAATAGTACCTGTACAATATACTGTACTCATATGGTGTGCTTACATAGGGAGGGAGAGACTTGCTTATCAGGAGAAAACTTGCTATGTCAGCTGCTGACGAGACAGGGGCAGGCAGGTGAGTCTGGAGGCAAGAGAACAATCAATACATAATCTATAGAAAACAAAACTATATGATATAAAACACACTTGTAAACATAAAATATATTACACTAGTATCTCTTTTTTTATCAAGTTAATGGCTTTATTTATTTATTTTATATTCAGTTGGTTATATTGAAACATTGTATTGAATTTAAAAAGAAAAAGTACAGGTCTATAGTTTTTCTTTTTACCCATTCTCCATTTTTAAATATTGGTGCCACATCTGCCAATTTCCTCTCCTTGAGTAACAATCCTAATTTTTTTAATTATAGAATAGTGCAGTTAGTGGATAACTAAGGTTTTCCTTGCGCTTCTTTAATACTCTGGCTTAAATTTCATCAGGTCCCGGAGATATATGAGCCTTTAATTTATCTATTTCTTTTATTACATCCTCCCTTGTAATATTTATTGTACTAAGTATGTTATCTGGACGGTCTGTGTATATGTATTCTACCTCTGAAAAATATTCTAAGTTTTTTGGTAAATACAGATAAAAAATATTCATCTAAACATGTACATATCTCTTTATCATCATCTGTGAAAGGACAGTTGGCTACTTCAAGTGGTCCAACTTTTAACCCCTAGAGGACCACCAGGAAGGAAGGGTAAGGGATACTAGACAGAAACAAATTTATGAATATATAAAAATGAAAAATAAATGGATGAACAAATTTTTTTTTTTATTATTTTTTTTTTTAAACCAGTCTTTGTCGTAAACTTGAAACGACGATATTTGAGGACTCCCTGTATATATACAGTGTTCCCTCGTTTATCGCGGGGATTTGGTTCCGGGACCAGCCGCGATAGGTGAAAAACCGCGAAGTAGCACCATATTAAAAAATAAATAAATATACAGGTACAGTGATCCCTCGCTATATCGCCATTCACCTATCGCGAATTCACTGTATCGCGGTTTTTTTGGGCATTTTTTTTTTTCTGTGTATATACGAAAATATTAAAATATTAAAAACAAAAATTCTCAGTATTTTCATTTTTTATTGAAAAAAAAAATTTCATTATTTTATTGATAAAAAAAAATTATTTCCCAGCCTACGAATAATAAAACAGTAAGAAATAGTAAAAAAAAACATAAATTTGAACATGTAACTCTGCACCATAGAAAGTACGATACTGGTATCAGCGTTTCGAAAAACGCAAAGGGCCGCACCTACGTGAGCTAGCATATATTAAAATTTCCAGTAGTTTCGTGATTTTATTGATAAAAAAAACATATTTCTTAGCCTAAGAATAATAAAACAGTAAAAAATAGTAAATAACATAAATACTAACAGTATTGCACCATGTAAAATACGATACCGGTATCAGCGTTTCAGAAAACGAAAAGGGTCGCACCTACGTGAGCTAGTACATATTGAAATTTTCATTACTTTATTGACAAAACAAGTATTTCCTAGCCTAAGAGTAATAAAACAGTAAAAAATAGTAAAAAACATAAATTTAGATATATAACTCACAGTATTGCATCATGTGAAATACTGTCCGATAGCGTACAATGTACAGTATTGGCGTCTTGGAAAATGCAAAGGCTCGCTCCAAAGTGAGATAGTTCATGAAACGCTATTGGATGAAAGGGTGGGAGATGACGAATCACATAATTGTTTTTCTGCATGTTCTGTATCTTGGGGTCTGATTGGCTTTTTGATTGAAGTTTGGTTCTCCCACCATCTTCCATTGTCTCGCCTCACTCGTTCAGTCTAACTCACGTTTGCGCCATTCGCGTTGTGCTTATTAATATGTTTTGCTTGTGATTTTTTACTCACGTATTTCAACCTCTTCAATGCCTCCCAAGCATCCTTCATCTTCTAAGGCTTCTGGTAGTGAGCCTAAGTAGCAAAGGAAGATGTTAACCATAACAGATAAGGTGAAACTGTTAGATATGCTTAAAGAAGGAAAAAGGTTTACGGATGTCGGCCGCTATTTTGGCCTCAATGAATCTACTGTTCGCTACATCAAAAAGGACGAGGCAAATATCAGGAAAACAGCGACTATTTCTTTTAATAAATCAGCGAAGAGGGTCGTAACATCCCGCAATAAGATAATAGTGCGGATGGAATCTGCTTTGGCCCTGTGGATTGCTGATTGCAGAAAGAAACACATCAGCATAGACAGCAATATCATACAAACAAAGGCGAAGAAGCTATACGAGACATTCGCTACAAACGAACCCGACGACGACAGTGGCGACCGTGGAGAGGAGGAGGGGAGAGAAGAAGGTATCGACGACCCACAACCAGGATCCTCCAGCGATTCCCCACCGAGGATGCAATCGTTCGTGGCAAGCAAGGGATGGTTCGCCAAATTTCAAAAACGCTATGGCCTAAAAAGCGTTTTGGTTTATGGAGAAGCTGCCTCTGCAGATACAGCTGCCGCAGAAGATTACATGAACAATGACTTCAAGAAAATTATTTCTGAAAGGGAATATGCTCCTGAGCAAGTCTTCAACATGGATGAGACTGGGTTGTTTTGGAAGAGAATGCCATCTCGCACTTTTCTCTTCAAGGAAGAAGCTAAAGCCCCGGGATTTAAAGCGCACAAAGATAGCGTTACCCTCATCATGTGCGGGAATGCTGCGGGCTTCATGTTAAAGCCCGGGCTTATCTACAAGTCAAAGAACCCTAGGGCTTTGAAGAATAAAAACAAGAATCTGCTGCCAGTGTATTGGATGCAAAACCCTAAGGCCTGGATCACGAAAAGCCTCACGTCGGACTGGTTTCACCAATGCTTTATTCCTCAGGTCAAAATTTATCTTGCAGAAAAAGGCCTTGAATTTGAAGTCCTTCTTTTGATGGATAATGCTGGTGGCCACGCAACTAATCTCGAATATGACGGTGTTCAAGTAGAGTTCCTGCTACGAATTCGACGTCACTGATTCAGCCTATGGATCAAGGCGTTATTCGTGCGTTCAAGGCCCTCTACACATGAAATGCCCTGGCGAACCTGGTTGAATCCATGGATTCGGACAAAGAATTCTCAGTGAAGACGTACTGCCGTAATTACACGATTGCCACATGCCTTCAAGATATTCAGAATGCAATCAAAGACATGAAGCCAGCCGCAATCAATGCCAGGCTAAAGCAGTTGTGGCCCGAAGTCATCCACGACTACAAGGGATTTGCTCCTGACGAAGTCCATAACTCGGCAGTTGCGAAAGCTGTGAAGTTGGCTGCATTGCTAGGAGGAGAAGGCTTTAAAGATATGACTCACGAAGATGTGAATGAATTGACTGACTGCCACTCGCAGCCTTTGACTGATGAAGACTTGGAAGAAATGACAAAATCAGTGAGCGAAGAAGAGAAAGAAGAACTTGAGGAAACGCACGAAGAAATTGAAGAACCTGGCCTTACACTCGAACGTTTGGCAGCCATGTATGAACATGTGAAAGCAGTCCAACAACCCTCACGGGTACATGACGATAATATGGTTCGTTCGGTGACCTTCTGTAATCATCTTGACAATGCCATGATTCCTTACCAGACCATCTTCCAACAAAAGAAGAAACAGTGACAGCAACTCCCTATTACCATGTTCTTTGCCCCCAAAAAGCAGCCGTAAAGCTGTTATTGGCTGCGGAATAATTTCCTCTGGAGTCTACAAACATCATTACCACCTCATTCATGGTAAGTTAACCTATAACATACATATAAATTTACAGTGCATGCTGTTATCTATAAAGTAAAGGGTGGTTTTTTAACAGTGCAGGGAGGGTTTATACAGTAAACGTAAAAATAATTGTAAAATACCTATGTACATGTGTATGTCATGTCATTACCACCTCATTCACAGTAAGTTTATCTATCACTTTCATATAAATTTACTCTTGCATGCTGTTATTTATGAAGTAAAGGGTGGTTTGTTAACAGTACAGGGAGGGTTTATACAGTAGCCGTAAAAATAAATGTAAAATACCTATGTACATATAGGGTGATCCTACTTCGCGGAAATTCACCTATCACGACGGGGCCCGGAACCTAACCCTCGCAATAAGCGAGAGATCACTGTATACCTCACCCAACGTCGTTAATTGGTTCCAGGAGGGACGACTTAAGTCGAAAAACGACTTAAATCGAATTAGCTTGTCTCTAAGCTAGCCTAGGCTAGGCTAAGCCGAAAATAACCATTCCTAGTTCTGTAGTTTATTCATGAATGCAATTTTCAATAATATATGGTTAATAAGAATCTATTTTAAGCTTATAAACAAATAAATTTTATTTTTTAATACTGCATAGTACAGAAAGAAAAGTACAGGTAATTAAATTTATGAATACAATTTGGTGATGTTTACCGTACATCACAAATGTTTTATTTATGAATGTGGTTTGCTATGACATGATAAACTAAAAGCCTTTTTTAAGGTTAAACACAAATACAGTAATTATTATTATTTTGCAATAATAATAATAATAAAAAAAACTAACTTATTTTAAATTTACCTTGGTGGTGTACATCGCGGACGTAGATGGCTGTGGATCGTCAACATCAACAGCTGGTTCTGGCTGTTGTCGTCGTTGTCCAATAGGACTACGACGACAACAGCTAACAATGCTACCAATAGCAGTTTCGCGGGAATGACGAGTGACGACGCCTAACGGTAGATATTGGAATTACTGTACATATTTTAATCAGATTTTATATGCTTTTATTCTTATTTATTGTACAATAACATGATTTTATGTGCTTTTGTTTTTATTATTGTACAGTAACATGATTTCATGTGCTTTTAATGGTTTTCTAGTGATATTATGATTCCAAAATTTGTAGCGGACAGACGTAAAGTTGCTAACAATGCTAACAATAGCGGTTTCACGGGAATGACGAGTGACGACACCTAATGGTAGATACTGGCACTACTGTACGTATTTTGATAAGATTTTATATGCTTTTATTCTTATTTATTGTACAATAACATGATGTTATGTGCTTTTGTTTTTATTTATTGTACAGTAACATGATTTCATGTGCTTTTAATGGTTTTCTAGTGATATTATGATTCCAATCATTGTAGCGGACAAACATAAAGTTGCTAACAATGCTAACAATAGCGGTTTCGTGGGAATGACGAGTGACGACGCCTAACGGTAGATATTGGAACTACTGTGCGTATTTTAATAAGATTTTATATGCTTTTATTCTTATTTATTGTACAATAACATAATTTTATGTGCTTTTGTTTTTATTTATTGTACAGTAACATGATTTCATGTGCTTTTAATGGTTTTCTAGTGATATTATGATTCCAATATTTGTAGCGGACAGACGTAAAGTTGATTATAATGAAGTAAACTTTATTTTTTTTTTTTTTTTCCATATATTTTTTTGAAAACAGACGTATAATCAAGAGCGACTTAACTCGAAACGACCTAAGCCGAGGTATACTTGTGTGTGTATATATATATATATATATATATATATATATATATAATATATATATATATATATAATATATATATATATATATATTTATTATGATTGTGACATCAGGACGGGCCAAAAAATAATAAAATAACACAGCCTTTACTAGGCCTGGGCACGAAGAATACGTAAAGTAAAGAGAAACAGAGATGGATAGTGTAATGGCCTGTCAGATGTAAAGGGATTATAAAAGATGTGTAATGAGTATCCAATTCTCTGCTGGGTTTTAATATACCTTTGCATTACTTTCATGATGTCTATTCCAAAAATTCTCCTTAGATCTTATTATTTTTGTTACTATTATTATTATTATTATTGGCGACAATAATTTTCCTTTGATGATGATTGTGGAGATTTTTATTATTATTCTTATTATTATTATAAATTTGTCATTAAGCCATTATTTTTACAATTAATAATGTAGTTTTGGTTGAATGAACAGGAGTTAATTAAAGATTCTCTCTCTCTCTCTCTCTCTCTCTCTCTCTCTCTCTCTCTTCTCCTCTCTCTCTCTCTCTCTCTCTCTCTCTCTCTCTCTCTCTCTCTCTCTCTCTCTCTCTCTCTCTCTCTCTCTCTCTTCTCTCTCTCTCTCTCTCTCTCTCTCTCTCTCTCTCTTCTCTCTCTCTCTCTCTCTCTCTCTCTCTCTCTCTCTCTCTCTCTCTCTCTCTCTCTCTCTCACTCTCTCATTCCCCATTTATTGTCGTCATCTTTCAAATCCTCTTTCTCATATTTATTATAGGTATTTTACATTTATTTTTACCCTTACTGTATAAACCCTCCCTGCACTATTAACAAACCACCCTTTACCTTATTAATAATAGCGCGCAAGCGTAAATTTATATGAACATGATATTATGAATATTGAAAAAAAACATTAACAACAACATCAAACAAACTTTCGATATAATATCGTCAGGGAAAAAGCGTGTAGAGAATATAAATATTTCATTTAAGTTTCCCATGCACAGTATGATATACGTTTTCTTTGAACGAATTGTATACGTATTCTTTTCTCAGCTGACACCATTTATGTCAAGATTTCGTGCAGATAGAATAATGTTTAGAACCAAGGAATATTAATAATACTATAATCTTGAAAATTAGATAAACCCCAAACAAAGCGAGAGAGAGAGAAATCTAATAATAAATTTCCCTCCGTTTTAAATTCACTCTCTGTCTTCATTTCCTGATGGAACTTTAAAAGGATGCAATCATTTGCCATCAAAGTAGAGAAGAAATCAAATGAGAAAGAGGAAATGAAAGATGACGATAATAAATGGGTTAAGACTTTGACAGAGAGAGAGAGAGAGAGACTACTGCAGAATGGAACAGAAATCGGTTAAGCGGGACACACACACACGCACACATAAGAAAGCTTGGAGTAGTTTGTGGTCCTGAGGATATTGTAAACATACACCAACTAGGTAAATATTCGAGGGAAGGAAAGCCGAGACCAACAAAAGTAACCTTTGAGAGAGGGGAAACATGTAGGGAAATATTGTTGAGAAAAAAAAGTCTAAAAGACCTTCAAGAATTCAAAGAAGTGTTCATTAGACGATACAGAACACAGGACGAGATGGGAAAGATCAAAAACTTGTTGGAAGAGGCAAGAAGGTTAAATGAGGTAAGAAATGAAGAAGAGAAGAAAAATTTTTATTTCAGAGTTCTTCCAGACAAAGGGGAGATAAAGAAGATAATGACAGAAGATCAGGGGATGGGGCCTCATTAAGATTGTTATACACAAATGCTGATGGATTAGCTGGTAAGGCAGTAGAATTAAAAGATAGGATTCACAACAGTAAGGCAGATATAGTAGCAATTACAGAGACTGAGTTGAGTGAGGACATAAACAGTGTCACAGTTTTTCCTAAGGGCTTCAGAATATTAAGGGTTGAAAGATCTGAGAGGACTGGTGGAGGGATAGCACTGCTCATAAGTGAAAGGAGTCAAGTTGAAGAAATAAACTTGGCTATAGAAAGGGAGTTCAAGGAATTTCTTGTTGCTCGCATAAATACTGGGTCAGAGAGCATTATAATAACTGTTGGAACCAGAATAGGCTTGAAGTTTATGAGGAAAGTCATATAGGTACTATTGAAGTCATAAACTCAGTTGTTAACATGGCACGGGAGAAAAAATGTAGGATTTTGATTATGGGATATTTTAATCATAAAGAGATAGATTGAATAAATCTTGACCCACACAGTGGTGAGGACTCATTCGGGGCAAGATTCCTAGATTGCGTACAAGGGAATTTTCTACACCAACATGTAATGGAACCAACGAGGGCCAGGGGTGGGGATGAGCCATCACTACTTGATCTAGTATTCACAGATAATGTGTTGGATATTGAAAATATTGAGTATGAACCACCAATTGGAAAGAGTGACCACTGTGTGTTGTTGATGGAATATATCATTGAAGATATTCTGCCTGAGAATAGAGGCACCGAGGACATGAGGAGGAACTATCCGAAAGGAGATTACATGAAAATGAATGAGCTTTTTGCAGTTATTGAATGGCGAACCTTATTTTACAACAAATCTGTACAAGAAATGTATGACATCTTTTGTGAGAAATATGGAAAGATAGTAGATTGCTGCATACCTGTCACCAAAGTAGGTGTAATTCATGCCAGAGAGAAATGGTTCGATAATGAATGTAAAAGAGCTAAGGAGTGGAGAGACAAATGCTGGAAAAGGTATAGGAGGAGAAAAAACATAAATGCCTGGCAAACCTACAAAAGAGCAAGAAATGACTACCTAAGTAAAAGGAGAGAGACTATGAGAGGGACATCACCAGGAAGGCTAAAGAAAATCCCAAGCTTTTCCACAGCTTTATCAGAGGAAAACTGAAGGTAAAAGAACAGGTTTTAAGGCTAAAGAGAACGGATGGAAGCATCACTGAGACGGATGAAGAGATCTGCAAAGAATTGAACAAGGAGTTTTAGTCTGTATTTACAGTAGAAAATACCCCAACCCCTCAGATTTCAGAGATAGAAGCTCAAGGGCTGGTATTAGAGAACATCAACCTTACAGCCACTGAGGTATGCAAAGCACTGATGGATTTAGATGTTCATAAAGCTACAGGTCCTGATGACATATCCCCATATGTGCTTAAAAAATGCGCAAACTCATTATCAGTGGCACTAAGTATCATATTTAAAAAGTCACTGGAGTCAGGGGAGATTCCAAGATGCTGGAAACAAGCAATTGTGATACCTATCTTCAAAAAGAGAAGGAGGGATACGGCTCTGAACTATAGACCAGTTTCCTTGACCAGCATAGTTTGCAAAGTTATGGAGAAACTACTAAGGAAACATATCTCTCTTCACTTGGAATCCTTCAACTTTTTGTCAGTGAGGCAACATGGCTTCAGAGAAGGTAGATCAACAGTAACAAACTTATTAGAATTTTATGATGAGGTAAGCCGAATCTTACAGGAAAGAGAGGGCTGGGCAGATTGCATATTCCTAGACTTCCAGAAAGCGTTTGACACTGTTCCACATGGGAGACTTATTAGGAAGCTGCAAGCAATGGCTAGAATAGGTGGGAAGATTTTGGAATGGATAAAAACTTACTTAGAAGGGAGGGAACAGAGGGTTAGAGTAAGACACTCAGTGTCTGAATGGAGAAGAGTTAGTAGTGGAGTTCCACAGGGTTCAGTTTTAGGGCCACTTTTGTTCCTTGTATATGTAAATGACCTACCAGAGTCTGTAAATTCATTCATGAATATGTTTGCAGATGATGCAAAGATTGTGAAGAAAGTAAAAAATGAGAACAATTGTAGAGAACTTCAGGAGGATCTAAATAATCTGGATGAGTGGTCAGAAAAGTGGCTAATGAAATTCAATACTTCAAATTGTAAGGTAATGAGAATGGGTACAAGTGCAAGAAGGCCCAAGCTTGACTACTCGGTGGCTGGAGTACAACTCCAAGAGACAGAAAATGAGAGAGATCTAGGAGTAAACATACTGGCAGATTTGTGTCCAGAAATACATATAAATGGCGTAGTAAGGGCAGCATATGCATTCTTATCAAATGTAAGGGTAGCCTTCAGGCACATGGACAAGGAAATGTTCAGAAATATTTATGTAACCTATGTGAGGCCAAAGCTCGAATATGCAGCCCCCTTTTGGAATCCACACTTGAAGAAGCACATAGCTAAGCTTGAAAAAGTTCAAAGACATGCCACGAAACTGGTGCCAGAAATACGCAATCTCAGTTATGATGAGAGGCTGAGGGAATTAGACTTACCATCACTCGAAGCTAGAAGATTGAGGGGGGATATGGTGACAGTCTTTAAATTCTTTCATGATTATGATAGAGTGGATAGGGATCGATATTTTCATATGGCAGGTTCTAGAACTAGAGGTCATAGTTTGAAGCTTCGTAAGAAAACTTCTTTGCAGGATGTAAGGAAATACTTTTTCAGTGTAAGAGTAGTTGATGATTGGAATTGGCTAAGCGAGGAGGTAGTTAATGCTATCTCAAGCCATCGTTTTAAGGACAGGTATGATAAGTATCACTAAGTATAAAATGGAACCGATTAGGAGACGGGAAGATATGAGCTTTGGGCTCTTTCCCGTAAACACAAATAGGTAAGTACACGTACATACACACATACACCGTGTGACGACGCCGATCGTCTACCCCCAACAATTCCCTCCACTCTCTCTCTCTCTCTCTCTCTCTCTCTCTCTCTCTCTCTCTCTCTCTCTCTCTCTCTCTCTCTCCTCTCTCTCTCTCTCTCTCTCTCCAACATTCTATTCTACCCAACCCCCCAAACTCCCTTTGCCCCAGCCAAGTAGGGAGGGGCACTGTACACAGTTATTAAAGTAAATAAACCAACAGACGTACAAACAGTGATGAGCCCTTAATAACAATAATAATAATTATAATAACAATAATAATAATTATAATAATCTCCACAATCGTCATCAAAGGAAAATTATTGTTGCCAATAATAGTAATAATAATAATAATAATAATAGATCTAAGGAGAATAATTGGAATAGACATCATGAAAGTAATGCAGAGGTATATTAAAACCCAGCAGAGAATTGGATATTCATTACACATCTTTTATTTATCCCTTAACATCTGACAGGTCATTACACTCTCCATCTCTGTTTTTCTTTCCTTTATGTATTCTTCGTACTCAGACCCGATAAAGGCTGTTTTATTTTTTTTTTGCCCTGGCCTGGTGTCACAATCTTTTTTTTTTCTTATTTTTTTTTTCAATAAAAAATCCGCGATGCACTGAATTCGCAATAGGTGAACCGCGATATAGCAAGGGAACACTGCATATATGTGTGTGTATGTGTGTATATTTATATAGGGGATCCCTGTTTTAAGTCGTTCTGCCATTACGTCAGATGCCAATAACTAATTAATAAATTAGTTTTTCAATTTACCTGGCTGGTGCGGTAAATTCAAACTCTGTGTGCTGAACAGTTTGTGAGTGCGGTGGACAAATACACAGCTAGCAGGACATCTGTATTCATATTTATCGAGTTAATGGCTTTATTTATGTATTTGATTATATTGAAGGATTGTATGAATTTAAAAAAAAAATACCAAACACATAGCCGTAAGTACAATTGTATGCGAAATAGTTTGTTGAGCATTGCGAAAGAATATGACCTCATGCAGCATTACAAGAGGAAAAAGAACCACCGCTCAGTTTACTCTCGCCTGCCACCTTGTGCCTCATCTTCGTCTGCTCTCATTTGTGTTTGCTTGTTACTGACAGTACTATGTCTCCCAAGCGTAGTGGTGATAGTTCTGAAAAAGAAAAGCCTTCACCATTGAAATTAAAACTGAAATAGTAAACCACTCAGAAAAGGGAGAAACTACTATGAACATTAACCACACACTCAGATTATCCCGTATGATCATAGCAATGATCATCAAATACAAGTTTGCGTCCGTGAACACGTAATAGGTTCTACTCGTATGATGTCCACTGTAATTATTAAGCAGCCTAGTCACCTTATGATCGAGGTGGAGAGATTGTTAGTGATTTGGCTTGATGACTAGAATTGACAGCGTATCCCAGTAAGCCTCATGGTAACACAGGAAAAGGCTATTATATTGTTCAAAGTCTTGAAAAGACAAAAGGGGGGAGTGAAAGTGAAGAGTTTGTGGCCAGTAGGGGTTGGTTTAATGGTTTTAAGGCTCGTGCTAATTTGCATAACCTAAGAGTGCAAGGTGATGCTGCTAGTGGTGATGAAGAAGCAGCAAGATGGTTTCCCAATGTGTTTGCAGAAGTAATTAGGGAGGGGGGTTATTGTGCCAAACAAGCATTTAATGTTGATGAGTCTGCCTTGTTCTCTGGAAGCGTATTCCAAGTCGTACGTACATCGCCAAGGAGGAGAAGACAGCACTGGCCATAGAGTCAGCTAGGAGATATGACTAATTTTAGGGGCTAGTGCTGCTGGAGACTGTAAGGTGAAGCCCTTTTTAGTTTACTTGGCAGAAAACCAAAGGTCACTCAAGGGCGTATTGATGGGCTAACTGTCAGTCGTCTGGAAGTAGAATACTATTGCTTGGATAAACCTTCAAATATTTAAGGACTGATTCAATGACCATTTTGTGCCTGAAATGGAGAGGTACTGTTCCTCCAAGAGTCTGCCATTTAAGGTGTTGCTATTGCTGGACAATGCCCCATTTGGATGACTTTCATGCTGTCAAGGATTTCTGGAAGTTGTACAATATTCTTCAGGCTGTAAAGAATATTGCTGATGCTTGGGAGGAATTGAAGCAGATGAACTTGATTGGGGTATAGAAGTAAGTGTGCCCCTAATTTTGTGAATGTCTTCTTAGGTTTTGAGGAGACAATTGAGCCCGTCACCAAGAACATAGTTACTCTGAGTAAGGAGCCCAAATTGGAGGAGAAGGCTAATGATGTAAAAGAGCTGCTGGAATCTCATGGTGAGGAGTTGTCTGCTGAAGACCTCATTGAACTGGAAAAGCAGATGGTTGAAGAGGATGAAGAAATACCAATCCCAAGAGATTCACAACCAGGGAATTGGAAGAAACTTTTGCCCTGGTAGAGGAAGCATTGGCAAAGCTTGATGCTCAGGCCCCCAACATTGCCCGGAACACTAAGGTCGAAGGGATTGATCATTGATGCCCTGCAGTGTTACAAGGAAATTTGGGAGGAGGCAAATTCTTCATGAAGTTAGAGCTCCCACCAACAGATCCAGTAATCTCTACCTCAGGGGCCTCTACCTGTATAGATTCACCTGCCCCAGTATCTCCATTATCTGCTGTATGTTTTGCCTCTTCGGAATCACCTGCCCCAGTCTCCTTAGCACCTGCCTCTCCAGCTTCCTCCTCCTTATAAGCTTGTCTCTCCCTTCCTTACAACGCCTCTTCCAGTGTGCAAGCTGACAACATGAGTAAAGGTAAGCAATATTGTACTGCATACTGAACTGTACTGTAGTGTAATTTTACTATTTTTATGATTTATATTACACAAGTAAAGGTAAGCAATACTGCTAAGTTTAGTTTTACTATTTTTATGTATTAGATTAAGAACTTAGATTATTTTTCCATGTTTTAGAGTACACCTTGTTCTCAGAATAACGCGAAGATAGGTTCTCAGAAGTGTCGGTTAAATGGAAAATCGCGTGAAAAAACGATTAATTTTCCCAAGGAAACAATGATAAAGGGCATAGATACGTTTTAAACCTTACATAGACACACCATGCCAAAGATATAAGATAAGTATTTTATAACTACATAACAAAGCAGAAAGCCCTGTATCTATTTTTAAGAGTATACAAAAGATAGTCATATTTACTGTACAGCAAGAAATTAACATACTATACTGTACTCTATTATGCAGTGGGCAACAGTCATACAGTACACTGGGACGTGCATGGTGGCCGTGAGCAAGTAACTTAAGCGGTAGAAGAGGAGGAGGATGCAGGAGAATGAACCTCTATCTGCAAATGTAAACAAAGATAAAATAAAAATTATAAATAACCAAAGCAAGACTAAAAAACGAAAAACAAAATATCATTATGCAATGCCTAAATATAAAACACATTCTACTCACTCTATAGGTGCGCAACAGGTAAGGGCCGAGCATGGTGGCGGTGAGCACGTGACGTCAGCGGTAGCAGAAGAGGAGGGGGAAGCGTTAGAACGAACCCCATCTGCAAACATAATCAAAGATAAAGTAAACACAGTTAACAAAAGTAAGACTAAAAAACAAAAAACAAAATTCATTATGCAATGCCTAAATGTAAATCACATTCTACTCACTCTATAGGTGCACAACAGGTAAGGACCGAGTGTGGTGGCGGTGAGCACGTGACGTCAGCGGTAGCAGAAGAGGAGGGGGAAGCATTAGAACGAACCCCATCTGCAAACGTAATCAAAGATAAAATAAACACAATTAACAAAAGCAAGACTAAAAAACGAAAAAAATAAATTATCATTATGCAACGCCTGAATTACTGTCACAAAAAAACAAAAACAAAAATAACACATTCTACTCACTCTATTATACGGTGAGCAACAGGCATGGGACAAGCATAGTGGGGGAGAGCACGTGACGTCAGCAGTATAAGAAGAGGAGAAGGAACCCTATCTGCCAAACATAAGAAACAATTACCAAAAGCAAGACTAGAAAACTAATTTTTTTTCATTATGCAATGCCTGAATTACTGTAACAAAAAATATATATAAAATACAGTCTACTCACTTTATATAAAAAGATAACACACATTCTACTCACTCTATTATACGGTGACCAACAGGTATGAGATAAGCGTGGTGGCGGTGAGCACTTGACATAAGCGGTATTAGAAGAGGAGAACGACCCTCTATCTGCCAAACGTAAGCAACAATTAACCAAAGCAAGAGTAGAAAACTTAAATTTTTTCATTATGCAATGCCTGAATTACTATAACAAAAAAAATATAAAACACAGTTTACTCACTGTATATGGTGACCAACAGGTATGGGATGAGCGTGGTGGCGGTGAGCACTTGACATAAGCGGTATTAGAAGAGAACGAACCTCTATCTGCAAACGTAAAGAAACAATTAACAAATGTAAGACTAGAAAACTGCTGTTATTTCATTATGCAATGACTGAATTACTATAACAAAAATAAATATAAAACACATTCTATTTAAGCGGTAGGAGACGAGGAGAGGGAAGCGTCAGAACGAACCTCTAGCTGAAATAATAAAGTTACAGTAACAAAAAAAAATCAATAAAAGCAAGACTAGAATTTTTTTTCGTTATGCAATACAGAGTAATGATGTAAAATAAAATATATTACACACATTCTACTCACTTTATATATGGCGAGCAACAGTCGTCGAGCATGTTTGAGGTGACCAGGTGATATAAGCAGTAGGAGAAGAGGAGGAAGTGGAAGAGCCAACCCCTAGCTGCAAAAATAAATAAAGCTACATTAAGAAAATGAAAAACAACAGTAGAAAACTCATATTTTATCATTATGCAATGACTTAATATAATATTGTAGTATGATATTAAAAACATAACAAAAAAAGACATAATAGATTACAGAGGTGCACTCACTCTGTGTACGATGGGCAACAATCAAACTGGGACAAGCGGGGTGGCCTTGACAAGGTGACTTAAACGGTAGGAGAGGGAGGTGAAGAGGAGGAGGAAGAGGAACAAGGAGAGCTATCCCCTAGTTGAGATTGGGGTTCATATTGCTTATATGTGCTGGGCTGAGGGTCATCAATATCACTTCTTTTTTTTTTTACTGAAAAGTAAGAATCAAGAGTTGCCTGCCATGCAATCCTCCTCTTATCGTTTAATATTTCCTTATAGCAGGAAGCATTCTCCATAACTTTTCTGGATATAATGCCTGCACGCTTTATATCGGGATCTTCCTTATCCAATATTTCCAAGGCACTCTCGATATGGTGAAAAAATTTAGTTAATCCACTCACAGTGAGTGATTTCATGGGCTCGCAGAATGTGCTGCTGCCTCGATTTCCTCCCTCTCCTGACGTTGTCGTTCACCTCCCATGTCCTCCAAATCCTCGGCAGTCAAGTCCTCCGTGTGGGAAGCAAGAAGGGCATCCACATTCTCCTCATTAAACATGGTGAATCCCACAAGATGTGCGAGCTGAACTCACTCAAGTCTCGTCTTTGACAGCCGATCATTTAGGTCAAAACCTGGGAAAGAGTTCACTATCTGCGGACCAGCATTCTTCCAGGCTCCATTAAGACGTGACTGAGTTACTTCAGCCCAAGAATCCTTCACAAACCATATGGCGTACTTGATATTAAATGCTTTCCAGTAGTCTTTAACCGCAGTCTTCTTTATATCTAGGTTCGAGATAATGCCGGCCTCAGCTGTTCTCTCAAGGTCGCCCATGCTGACGTCAGTCTTACTGCTGAGATTTTTAAAAGAATGCTTGAGGTAGTGCGATTTCAGCATCTGCACTACCCCCTGGTCCATTGGTTGAATTAGGGAAGTTGTATTTGGCGGCAGAAATGCAACTTTGATGTTAGGATGAATATCGGCGATTGAAGTAGGATGGGCTGGAGCATTATCTAAGAGCAGAAGAATTTTAAAGGGTAAATCATGACTCTTGCAATAGACATCTAACTCTTTGGCAAGAAGTGTCATGAAGTAATCCTTAAAAATACTCCCAGTTATTCATCCTTTCGGATTTGAATACCAGTGCACTGGAAGTAACTCTTTGTTGTATCCCTTGAGTGCTCGAGGATTTTTTGAATGGTAAATCATTACCGGCTTCAGCTTCATGTTGCCCTCAGCGTTAGCACCAATCGGTAGGGTAAAACGATCTTTTGCTGCCTTAAATCCGGAAGCTCGTTTTTCCTCTGGAAATATATGTTCTTTCTGGCATTCGCTTCCAGAATAAAGCAGTTTCGTCCATATTGAAAATCTACCTGGACGTATATCCCCCTTCCTCTATGATGGCCTTTAATTCCGTGGGAAACCGCTTTGCCGTGTCCATATCAGCTGATGAGCTTTTGCCTTGTAATTTTCGGTTGCAATAACCATACCTTCATTGGAAATGAGTGAACTAACCAGAGCTAGCATAAAAGGGTTTCACTTTTTCGCCTTTCGTCTTAGATTTCAAATGTTCATAGATCTCACACGCTTTTTCTCTGACAATACTATATGGCGGTTTTGTTTGCTGTTGGTTCTTAAGATTCATCCACATGTTTAGCATTTTCTCCATCTTCTCCATAATATCCATTCGAGAATATGAGGCTTTAGCCGCAGTTAAGCTCACACCAGCTTTGGCACTTTTCTGGATCCTCTCCTTATTACCGCGGATAGTGCGCAGCGTGCTCTCCGGGAGATGCATAACCCGTTTAATTCTGCCCGTACTCTCACCACGCTTATACTCGGCCAACACTTGAAGCTTCACTTCAAGGGTTATTGCCTTTCTGGCTCATTTGGGAGTACTAGAAGCACTTCCAGTTTTTTCTGGGTGTTTACTAGCAATAATATTGTAGTACAGGTTTACAGGTATACAGATATCTGTAAAATTTAAAAGAACTGAAAACACAGTTATAAATACTGTATATCCACGCACAGTGGATAAAATACCCTAGTTTAGGGTAATCAGAGAATGATGATGAGTGATATCTACGTTGCGTATATAATAATAATCATAATAATAATTATAATAATGAATTTTATTACGTTTAGGGTACTCAATATGGATTTAGGGAAATTTTTGTCCAGATCTAGGATAAACTAAGCTTGTACTTGTGGAAGAAGTGTCGTACACTTACCGTTTTTCCCATTTTCTCCAAAATATCCAATCAACAATATGAAAACTTATTACTCACCATTTTTTCCATTTCCCCATAATATCCGATCGAGAATATGAAGACTTAGCCGCAGTTAAACTAAAACCAGCTTTTGCACTTTTTTTTATTTTTTCCTCATTTTCACGGAGAGTGTGTATGTACATACATTCACTGAGATGCAACGCCTGTTCAATGGCGACCGTACTCTCACCCTTCTCATAACGGCTCAACCCTTGCAATTTTATTTCAAGAATTATTGCCTTTCTGCCTCTTATGGCAGTAGAAGCACTTATACAGTCTTTTCCTGGGCGTTTACTGGCCATGATAGTACAGCAATATATAATCTTTAAAATATAAAAGAACTGAAAACACAAACCGTACCATTCACTGAAATGCAACGCAGTTTCAATGCTGCCCGTACTCTCACCACTCTCATGACGGCTCAACCCTTGCAATTTTATTTCAAGAATTATTGCCTTTCTGCATCTTTTGGGAGTAGAAGCACTTATACAGTCTTTTCCTGGGTGTTTACTGGCCATGATAGTATGTACAATATATAATCTTGAAAATATAAAAGAACTAAAAACACAAATCGTAACATTCACTGAAATGCAACGGCCCAACACTTGCAATTTTATTTCAAGAATTATTGCCTTTCTGCCTCTCTTGGGAGTAGAAACACTTATACAGTCTTTTCCTGGGCATTTACTGGCCATGATAGTACAATATATAATCTTTAAAATATAAAAGAACTGAACATACAAACCGTAACATTCACTGAGATGCATCGCCGGATTAATGGGGACCTAACTCTCACCACTCTCATAACTGCCCAACACTTGCAATTTTATTTCAGAATTATTGCCTTTCTGCCTCTTTTGGGAGTAGAAGCACTTATACAGTCTTTTCCTGGGCATTTACTGGCCATGATAGTATGTACAATATATAATCTTTAAAATATAAAAGAACTGAAAACACAAACCTGAGATGCATCGCCGGTTTAATGGCGACCGTACACTCACAACGGCCCAACACTTGCAATTGTATTCCAATAATTATTGCCTCTCTCGCTCTTTTGGGAGTAGAAGCACTTACACAGTCTTTTCCTAGGCTTTTACTGGCCATGCTAGTACAATATATAATCTTTAAAATATAAAAGAACTGAAAATATAAACGTAACACAAACACAGAACACTAAATATATCCACTCACTATACTGGTTAACGGCACACTGATGGCAGTGTGGCGGGAAAAGCGTCCGCAGTCGCTTATTTACTAAAATTTAAAAAAATTACTTTTTTGGCGGGCGTTATTCGCGAAATTTGAATATTTTTACTATTATCTTTTGGGGGTGTTATTGCAATTTTGCCGATAAAAAAACGCTTAAAAAAGGAACAAGGTGTACTGTATTTATTTTTAACATTTGTGGGGGACCTAGGTTCGAATTTAGATGTTTTCCGACTTACGTCAAAATCTGGGTCAAGTCACCTGTCAGGAACAAAACCATAACATTAAAAGGGAACCCCCTCTATGCAACTTGGTTGTAAAGAGTTATTTCTTTTTTCAAAACTTATTTTAAAAGGTCTATTTTTCAACCAATTCATTATACAAGCATGTTTAAAATTCAATTCCTACCATTTATATTTGTCTTATAAGAGTCTTGTCTACATAAATTTAAGAACTGTTGCATTTATCAGTCTAGGTATCAATCTGAAATATTGTCCATTCTGTATGTCAAGGTACCCTGTCGTCTAATCACGATACATTCCTGAATCATTGTAGAAAATTAACATGGATTTAGTTTTGTGTAACTTCAAGTAACTTTTGCTAGAAAACTTTTTTTTACCTGATAATTTTAGTTTTTATGTCTGTTGGGACTTTTTATATATCCTGTGAAAAATTGTTGCTTAAATGCTGATTTACAGCTTTCATGGTATGTCTTCAAGCTTATTCCAGTGGAATGGTTCAAGTATTAATTGAATATTTTGTTCTTAGGAAGTGTTGTAATTAGAGGTTCGTAAGGCAATTATATTTAATTATTGTTTCTTTTTCAGAACTGAAGAAGATTCATGATTCAGAGATGTTATTACACCAAGTAGCATTTTCAAGAACATCATGTCTAGAGGGAAAATGTATTGAAATAAAGAATTTTAACTATGTGTGTATTGAAAGTATAATATGCAGTAGTATACATAACCTCCAGCGAGTTTTCCAGAAGATTAAAAGACATGTTATATATTCAACCATGTGCTTCTAGTTACATGATATTTGAGTTATTGTGATTTTCACAGCTCTATAGTTGGCTTATGCTCGTATATTACAAATTTATTCATATGTAAAATCTCAAATCTGTATTGAGCAGGTAGAAAGCTGCACTGTGAAAAACATAGTATGTGACATATGAGACTGAATATAGGATACAAAATGTTGTGTCTCTAGTTTTTTCTAATTATTATGGACAGTGAGTACCTGAAAAAGAAAGTATCGTATCTCTCCTGTGTCATGTATTACACTTTGTAATGAACATGGAGGAATTAAGCGAGAGTAGTAGTGTAGAGAATATTCCAACTTCAGTTGTCAATGTGAAATCTAAAGAAACATCTTCTTGCTGTACTGAATGTGGCAAGTCCTTTCCTAATAAATGCACTCTAAAAAAACACTTGAGAGTGCACACGCAAGAAAAGCCATACACTTGCGGCCTATGTGAAAAGAGTTTTAAGCAAAAGTGCCATCTTATCCAACATATGGTTGTTCATACCAAGGCGAAGCCATTTTTGTGTTCTGAATGCGGAAAGGGATTTAGTCAAAAGCACCATCTATATGCTCATGTAAGAATCCATACAAATGAAAAGCCCTTCTTATGTAAGGTGTGTTACAAAAGTTTCAAACACCGATCCAGTCTTCGCGATCATCTAAAAACCCATCTTGATATGAAACCTTACTCCTGTCCTGTATGTGGTAAAGGCTTTACTCAGTCAAGCAATCTCACTAGACACATGAGGGTACATACCAGAGAAAAACCTTTCAAATGCATGGAATGCGGCCGAGGATTTGCTAAGAAATTTACTCTTCGCAATCATATGAGAACTCATACACATGAAAGCCTGTATACTTGCAATGAATGTGGGAAGAGTTTTCATAAGAAAAGTGCTCTAACTGCCCATATGAGAGTACATTCTCAAGAGAGACCTTATTCTTGTAGTATATGCCGACTTAGTTTCCGCTTGGAACGTACACTCACTAAGCACATGAGAGTACATTCGAGGGAGAAACCTTACTTGTGTAGTGTATGTGGGACAAGATTTACTAGGTCTACCAACCTGAAAAAACACATGAAAAAACATATTGAAGGCAGAAGAATTGGTCCTCAAAAGAATTTGGATTTGCTTAACATTACATCATCAGGAAGTGTTGAATCTCATGTCGTTATTGAATCTCTTGATAAGTGCTTTAAAAATGATGAATCTTCAAATGCTTTTAATTCACTAGTGAGTGATGAAACTAGAACGTTGAGTGTCCAAGCTCTCAAAAGTGATCCTGAAATTTCTTCAGCTCTCTTTAGTAGCAGTCAGGAGAAAGATGATCCGGGAGTTTGTTTACAAAAGACAAAGGATATACCCGAGTTTATTAACATTAAAGAAGAAATAGTTTCACCTGTACATAAACGAGATGAAAGATATGGACAAGTAAATGTCTTGAGAAGTGTTGATGACACCAAAAAAAGCCTTATTCCAGAACCACTGAATTTAGACTTTCCTCTGGTAAAAATGGAAGATTTATCAGTTCATGAAGGTGATGAAAATTGTTTCCAGGATCCCTTGGGTGGTTTGTGAGGCAAATTTTTGCCAAGTTTTTTCAGATATACCATTCCTTATGTCACCTCAGCTAATTGTGAATGCAATACGTGTGTGCTGGGTCATTTTAGAAACGGAATTCACCAAAGCCCAGTCTTTAATAACAGCAGTGACACATGCTTGATCAACTTTTTTGTATATATTTACAATAAAGGACTACACTGCTGTTTGAAAGCACTTGGGAAATTCTATCTCTCATCCAGTCCTAATAACACCAAAGAAAACTTCCTCTAATTTTTCTCAAAATTCCTGTAGAATGATGCCCATGGTGTTATTAATGAAACTCTTAAGAGAAATTAGGCAACAGTTCCGAATTCCCAAAGGATGACTGTGTGTAAACACCATCTTGAAAATCATATTTCTATCCAGGTCATCCACCCCTTCCATAATGATAGACCTAATTGAACTCTTGCAAACTATTGGTATTGAATACATAATTAACCCTTTACCTGCAACTAATAATGTTTAAATATCGAACTTTCTAGTTCCGGTATCAATACCGATAATTTTTTAAATATCGGTATTGATACCAGTATTAAGGAAAATATGCATTTATTCACAGCTTCAAAGGTAAAAATAAGGAAACAATAAAGTTATATATTTTATTGCTTAAAGATTTGGTCATATCTCTCCTCTATACATAAGCTTCAATGAATAAGAAATAACTGATAAAAATCAATATCTTCTTCAATTCAGTAAAATATATCCATAATGAAAATAAACTTTTCTCAATCAAAAGCAATTCAAATTCTAGAAGATTTTAAATGTAAACTTTATTCAAATTAAAAAATTATTTTATTATGGTAAGAAAATGTGAATTTCCTAATTCAATGCAATAATCAGTAATGAAAATAAATAATTATGGAAAATAAAATTAATTCCTCCCTAATACAAGAAAAATAACAACCATTTAATGAAAAAACACTAATCAGATTATTTTTCATTTTGGAATACAGACTTGAGAAAACAAAGACCATTCAGAGAATTTTCTGAAAGATTTTATCTCAGTTTTGTGAGGTACAACCCCTCAGCTGAGAACGCCCTTTCAGATTCTACACTTGTAGGCCTGACTGAAAGTAATGCATTACAGAGCTTGTCTAGGTTTTCTGTTCTTTTTAACGACACTTCAAAGCTCTTAAATTCCATATTGACATCTAAATGTGTTGAAGGTTCCTTTTTCAATGGAACTGTCTCTAACTTTTCTATTTCTTGCAATATTCTGAAAGCAATGGTCAACATTTGCCCCTTTTCCAGCTTCTATGCTCATTGCATCTTTAGAGCAGCCAGGTTCTTGTTGGATTACACTTTGTTTTTCGTGCTGATCCAACTGTACACTGTTTTCGGAGAAAAAACTTTTTAGAAGTCTTATCTAGTTTCGTTGAGTAAAACTTTAGAAGGAGGCAAAAAAAGCTCATCATCCTGAGTTTTCAAAGTTCTAGGGCCATGAAGGTATTTGAGCAAGCTTACAATCTCTGCCTGTCTTCTTAAGGAATAGTATTTAATCATGTTTTCTTTTAATGACTTACTTAGTGGGGTATTCTTCTCTGAAATGTGTACACGAGCCCACTCAAAATACCGGTATTGTCGCTTCGGTAATGATACTGATATGTTTCATTTGATACCGGTATAATACTGATATTCGTCCCTACCTGCAACGTATCAAAACAATTAAACACACCTCGGTGTGATACATTTTTTATAAATATAAGAAAATTCGCACAATATATGTCACTCAAAAGAGCTATGCTTCCTGAATATAAATATATTAATATTACAATGATGCGGCATTCCTCATCTGAATGATCAGAATATTAATATATAAATTCTTGCAATAGCACCCTACAAGACAAATGATATTTATAATTACTTTTATATACTGTATATATATATATATATATATATATATATATATATATATATATATATATATATATATATATATATATATATATATATATATATATATATATATATATATATATATATACACAGTCTAAAATGGTAGGAAAAGCCCATTAAATAAAACAACGAAAATATATATATATATATATATATATATATATATATATATATATATATATATATATATATATATATATATATATATATATATATATATATATATATATATATATATATATATATATATATATAAAGTACTTATTAATTTCGTGACCAGTTTAGGTCACGAAATTAATAAGTACTTTATATATATATATATATATATATATATATATATATATATATATATATATATATATATATATATATATATATATATATATATATATATATATATATATATATATACAGTGTTACCCCAGTTATTCGCGCTTCCTGGTTCGCTTTCTCTATCGCGGTTTTTTTTTTTATAAATTATTATTTTATTTCATGGGTATATGCAAAAATATTGAAATATTAAAAAAAAAATTCTCAGTATTTTCATTTTTTTTTATTGAAAAAAACATATTTCATTATATAATTGAAAAAAAAAATTATTTCTCAGCCTACGAATAATAAAACAGTAAAAAATAGTTAAAAACATAAATGTAGATAGATAGATACGTTTATTGACCACCTCTTTTGAAAAGTACAGTATAATCTTTACAAAGGGCATATTTGGTCCAAATTACAGTGAATAAATACAATAGATTTTGTACAATCATCAAATAAGTAGATGAATTTTAAATTAATAAACATTGTACTAATAACTGAATGATATACGTACGTACAGTATAACTCACAGTATTGCATCATACGAAATAGTGTTCGATAGTGTACAATGTATTGGGGTCGCAGCTACGTGAGCTAGCATATATATTTATATTTCCAGTAGTTTCATGATTTTATTGATAAAAAAAAACGTATTTATTAGCCTAAGAATAATAAAACAGTAAAAAATAGTAAAAAACATAAATACTAACAGTATTGCAACATGTAAAATACGATACCGCTATCAGCGTGTTGGACAAAGACTTGTTCAGTCTAACTCACGTTTTGCTTGTGTTCGATAGCGTACAATGTATTGGGGTCGAAGCTACGTGAGCGAGCGTATATATTTAAATTTCCAGTAGTTTCATGATTTTATTGATAAAAAAAACGTATTTCTTAGCCTAAGAATAATATAACAGTAAAAAATAGTAAAAAACATAAATATTAACAGTATTGCAACATGTAAAATACGATACCGCTATCAGCGTTTCGGACAAAGGCTTCCACCATCTTCCATTGTCTCGCCTCACTCGTGTGCGCCATTCATGTTGTGCTTATTATTATTAATATGTTTTGCTTGTGATTTTCTTACTCGCATATTTTAACCTTTGCAATGCCTCCCAAGCATCCTTCATCTTCTAAGGCTTCTTATAGTGAGCCTAAGCGGCAAAGGAATATGTTAACCATTGTAGATAAAGTGAAACTCTTAGATATGTTGAAAGAAGGAAAAAAGTTTGTGGATGTCGGCCGCTATTTTACGTAAACGTAAAAATTATTGTAAAATATGGAACCTATTAATGTCAAGTCATCATCACCTCATTCATGGTAAGTTTTCCTATCACTTTCATAAAAAAATTACGTTGCTTGCTGTTATTTATAATGTAAAGGGTGTTTTTTTAACAGTACAGGGAGGGTTTATACAGTGTAAACGTAAAAATGCATTAAAATATCTATGTACATATAGGCTGATCTCTACACCACGGATTCCCGGGTTCGCGCCGGGTCCCGGAACCGAACTACCGCGATAAGTGAGGCAACACTGTATATATATATATATATATATATATATATATATATATATATATATATATATATATATATATATATATATATATGTTTTCGTTGTTTTATTAATGGGCTTTTCCTACCATATATATATATATATATATATATACATACACAGTGTTACCCCGGTTATTCGCTTTTCTTGGTTCGTGTTCTCACTGTATCGCGGTTTTTTTTTTTTTTTTTTTTTTTTTGGCCAAAAAAAAATTTTTTTTTTTTTTTTAAAGATTATTGTGACACCAGGATGGGCCAAAAAATGATAAAATAAAGCAGACTTTATCAGGTTGTAAAGAGAAACAGAGATGGAGAGTGTAATGACCTGTCAGATGTGAAGGGATTATAAAAGATGTGTAATGAATATCCAGTTCTCTGCTGGGTTTTAATATACCTCTGCATTACTTTCATGATGTCTATTCCAATAATTCTGCTTAGATCTTATTATTATTATTATTATTATTATTATTATTATTATAATTATTATTATTATTATTATCATTGGCAACAATAATTTTCCTTTGATGATGATTGTGGAATTATTATTATCATCATCATCATTATTATTATTATTAAGGGCTCATCATTGTTTGTACATCTGTTGGTTTATTTACTTTTAATAACTGTGTAAAGTGCCCCTCCCTAGGTGGCTGGGACAAAGAGAGTGTGGGGGATTGGGTAGAATAGAATGTTGGAGAGAGAGAGAGAGAGAATCTTTAAGTTAATCTAGTTCATTCAACCAAAACTACATTATTTATAGTAAAAATAATGGTTTAATTACGAATCCATAGTAATAATGATGATGATAATATTAATAATAATAATAATGATAATAATAATAATAAGCTCCCCAATCATCATCAAAGGAAAATTATTGTTGCCAATAATAATAATAATAAGATCTAAGGAGAAGTTTTAGAATAGACATCATGAAGGTAATGCAGAGGTATAGTAAACCCAGCAGAGAGCTGGATATTCATTACACATCTTTTATAATCCCTTCACATCTGACAGGTCATCCCACTCTCCATCTCTGTTTCTCTTTGCAGCCTAATAAAGGCCGTTTTATTTTATAATTTTTGGCTTGTCCTGGTATACTCATTTTAGTAAATAAGCAGCTGCCTCGGAAGCACTTTCCCACCTTGCTGTCATGTGCATACGTTTACATGGGAATTAAGGGGACACCCGGGGTTGGGAGGGGGTGAAAAGGACGATTTTCTGGCAACTTTAACGTGTGCTGGTGCCAGGTGTAAAAGGAAAGTGCTCCATCTAAGCTATAAACAGCAAAAAATTGCCTTTTTATGTAAGTATTCATAGTAAAAGAATGTCATAAATGACGATGTTTTGATATCCTTTCGTTGTGTTGAATTTTACGTCAATATGGCGTAGATAATCAGCATTTCTCTATGATAACTTTGTCACTAGCGATGGAAGCAAGTGTTGTGCCAGGTGTAAAAGGAAAGTGCTCTTTCTAAACTATAAACAGCAAAAAATTGCCCATTTATGTAAGTATTCATAGTAAAATATTGTTTGATTTTTTATATCCTTTCATTGTGTTGCATTTTACATCAATTTGACTTAGATAATCAGTGTTTCTGTAGGATAACTTCGTCACTAGTTCATGGAGGCAAGTGTTGGTACCAGGTGTAAAAGGAAAGGACTCTATCTAAACTATAAACAGCAAAGAATTGCCCTTTTATGTAAGTATTCATAGAAAAATAATGTCAGAAATGACGATGTTTTGATATCTTTTTGTTGTGTTGCATATTACATCTATTTGACTTAATCAGCGTTTCTGTACAATAATATCGTCACTAGGGATGGAAGCAAGTATTGGAGAGTGGTATTAGGTGTTGTGGTGAGCTCATCTGATTCAGTCGTTCAAGTGAATTGTATCTATGCCCATTATCATTGTTTCTTATGGAAAATAACTTGTTACATTACACGATTTATACATTACACGTCACTTCTGAGAACCTATCTTCGCGTTATGCCAAGAACTGGGTGTATATACACCTAGTTCGCTTATTATGAGTGTTTATAATCCGCGAAATTGGAATAACGCCCCTAAAAAATAATAGTAAAAAAATACGAAATTCTCCATACTCCTCTTCTGTCGCTTAATGCGATAGGATATTATGAAGATAATGGAAAAAAGCATTAAGAACAAACAGCAGACAACTTGCGATATAATATCGTCAGGAAATAGCATGCGAGGGTGCATTAGCTGATACAGAGGCGGCAAAACGTTCGCAGATAGAGGTTCGTTCTCCCGCATCCTCCTCTTCTTCTATAGCTTAATGCGACAGAATATTATGAAGAGAATTGAAAAAAGCATTAAGAAGAAACAGCAAACAAACTTGCCATATAATATCGTCAGTGAAATAGCGTGCGAGGGTGCATCAGCTGATACGGAGGCAGCGAAATGTTTGCATCCTCATGCTCACCGCAACCATGCACTTCCCAGTGTATGCCTGTTGCTCACCGCATAATAGAGTGTTTCAATTTATTTACTGTACAGTAAATCTGTATATATAATGTACACTATTTGCATGTTAATATAAATAACTAAAGGTCTTTCTGCTTTATTATTTAATTATAAAATATGTATTAATTATCTTATATCTTTGGTATAGTGTGTCTATATACGGTTGTGGAACGTATCTATACCCATTATCATTGTTTCTTATGGAAAATGATTCGTTACATTACACGAAAATTACAATATGCAGCACTTCTGAGAACCTATCTTTGCGTTATTGTAAGAAATAAGTGTATATATATATTATATATATATATATATATATATATATATATATATAATATATATATATATATATATATATATATATATATATGAATCATTTTTTTACCCCGACCGGGACTCGAACCTAGGACTTATGATTACTAAGTCAAGGCGCTACCACTACACCACAGAAGGTTAAAATGAACCCAACCTTATAGCTTATATCTGCTATACTTAGGAATGAATGCATTCTAACTGAATGCCACTATGTTCATATTACAGATTCCCCAACCTCACTCGTGGCTTCATTTTAGCATTTAATTCGATTCCCAATCTCATTCGGGCCATGAAATAACCAAATAGCACATTACATATGTGAAAACATGAATCATTTTTTTACCCCGACCGGGACTCGAACCTAGGACTTATGATTACTAAGTCAAGGCGCTACCACTACACCACAGAAGGTTAAAAGGAACCCAACCTTATAGCTTATATCTGCTATACTTAGGAATGAACGCATTCTAACTGAATGCCACTATGTTCATATTACAGATTCCCCAACCTCACTCGTGGCTTCATTTTAGCATTTAATTCGATTCCCAATCTCATTCGGGCCATGAAATAACCAAATAGCACATTACATATGTGAAAACATGAATTATTTTTTTACCCCGACCAGGACTCGAACCTAGGACTTATGATTACTAAGTCAAGGCGCTACCACTACACCACAGAAGGTTAAAAGGAACCCAACCTTATAGCTTATATCTGCTATACTTATGAATGAACGCATTCTAACTGAATGCCACTATGTTCATATTACAGATTCCCCAACCTCACTCGTGGCTTCATTTTAGCATTTAATTCGATTCCCAATCTCATTCTGGCCATGAAATAACCAAATAGCACATTACATATGTGAAAACATGAATCATTTTTTTACCCCGACCGGGACTCGAACCTAGGACTTATGATTACTAAGTCAAGGCGCTACCACTACACCACAGAAGGTTAAAAGGAACCCAACCTTATAGCTTATATCTGCTATACTTAGGAATGAATGCATTCTAACTGAATGCCACTATGTTCATATTACAGATTCCCCAACCTCACTCGTGGCTTCATTTTAGCATTTAATTCGATTCCCAATCTCATTCGGGCCATGAAATAACCAAATAGCACATTACATATGTGAAAACATGAATCATTTTTTTTTTACCCCGACCGGGACTCGAACCTAGGACTTATGATTACTAAGTCAAGGCGCTACCACTACACCACAGAAGGTTAAAAGGAACCCAACCTTATAGCTTATATCTGCTATACTTAGGAATGAACGCATTCTAACTGAATGCCACTATGTTCATATTACAGATTCCCTAACCTCACTCGTGGCTTCATTTTAGCATTTAATTCGATTCCAAATCTCATTCGGGCCATGAAATAACCAAATAGCACATTACATATGTGAAAACATGAATCATTTTTTTACCCCGACCGGGACTCGAACCTAGGACTTATGATTACTAAGTCAAGGCGCTACCACTACACCACAGAAGGTTAAAAGGAACCCAACCTTATAGCTTATATCTGCTATACTTAGGAATGAACGCATTCTAACTGAATGCCACTATGTTCATATTACAGATTCCCCAACCTCACTCGTGGCTTCATTTTAGCATTTAATTCGATTCCCAATCTCATTCGGGCCATGAAATAACCAAATAGCACATTACATATGTGAAAACATGAATCATTTTTTTTTACCCCGACCGGGACTCGAACCTAGGACTTATGATTACTAAGTCAAGGCGCTACCACTACACCACAGAAGGTTAAAAGGAACCCAACCTTATAGCTTATATCTGCTATACTTAGGAATGAACGCATTCTAACTGACTGCCACTATGTTCATATTACAGATTCCCCAACCTCACTCGTGGCTTCATTTTAGCATTTAATTCGATTCCCAATCTCATTCGGGCCATGAAATAACCAAATAGCACATTACATATGTGAAAACATGAATCATTTTTTTACCCCGACCGGGACTCGAACCTAGGACTTATGATTACTAAGTCAAGGCGCTACCACTACACCACAGAAGGTTAAAAGAAACCCAACCTTATAGCTTATATCTGCTATACTTAGGAATGAACGCATTCTAACTGAATGCCACTATGTTCATATTACAGATTCCCCAACCTCACTCGTGGCTTCATTTTAGCATTTAATTCGATTCCCAATCTCATTCGGGCCATGAAATAACCAAATAGCACATTACATATGTGAAAACATGAATCATTTTTTTTACCCCGACCGGGACTCGAACCTAGGACTTATGATTACTAAGTCAAGGCGCTACCACTACACCACAGAAGGTTAAAAGGAACCCAACCTTATAGCTTATATCTGCTATACTTAGGCTTGAACGCATTCTAACTGAATGCCACTATGTTCATATTACAGATTCCCCAACCTCACTCGTGGCTTCATTTTAGCATTTAATTCGATTCCCAATCTCATTCGGGCCATGAAATAACCAAATAGCACATTACATATGTGAAAACATGAATCATTTTTTTTTTACCCCGACCGGGACTCGAACCTAGGACTTATGATTACTAAGTCAAGGCGCTACCACTACACCACAGAAGGTTAAAAGGAACCCAACCTTATAGCTTATATCTGCTATACTTAGGAATGAACGCATTCTAACTGAATGCCACTATGTTCATATTACAGATTCCCTAACCTCACTCGTGGCTTCATTTTAGCATTTAATTCGATTCCAAATCTCATTCGGGCCATGAAATAACCAAATAGCACATTACATATGTGAAAACATGAATCATTTTTTTACCCCGACCGGGACTCGAACCTAGGACTTATGATTACTAAGTCAAGGCGCTACCACTACACCACAGAAGGTTAAAAGGAACCCAACCTTATAGCTTATATCTGCTATACTTAGGAATGAACGCATTCTAACTGAATGCCACTATGTTCATATTACAGATTCCCCAACCTCACTTGTGGCTTCATTTTAGCATTTAATTCGATTCCCAATCTCATTCGGGCCATGAAATAACCAAATAGCACATTACATATGTGAAAACATGAATCATTTTTTTTTACCCCGACCGGGACTCGAACCTAGGACTTATGATTACTAAGTCAAGGCGCTACCACTACACCACAGAAGGTTAAAAGGAACCCAACCTTATAGCTTATATCTGCTATACTTAGGAATGAACGCATTCTAACTGACTGCCACTATGTTCATATTACAGATTCCCCAACCTCACTCGTGGCTTCATTTTAGCATTTAATTCGATTCCCAATCTCATTCGGGCCATGAAATAACCAAATAGCACATTACATATGTGAAAACATGAATCATTTTTTTACCCCGACCGGGACTCGAACCTAGGACTTATGATTACTAAGTCAAGGCGCTACCACTACACCACAGAAGGTTAAAAGAAACCCAACCTTATAGCTTATATCTGCTATACTTAGGAATGAACGCATTCTAACTGAATGCCACTATGTTCATATTACAGATTCCCCAACCTCACTCGTGGCTTCATTTTAGCATTTAATTCGATTCCCAATCTCATTCGGGCCATGAAATAACCAAATAGCACATTACATATGTGAAAACATGAATCATTTTTTTTACCCCGACCGGGACTCGAACCTAGGACTTATGATTACTAAGTCAAGGCGCTACCACTACACCACAGAAGGTTAAAAGGAACCCAACCTTATAGCTTATATCTGCTATACTTAGGCTTGAACGCATTCTAACTGAATGCCACTATGTTCATGTTTTCACATATGTAATGTGCTATTTGGTTATTTCATGGCCCGAATGAGATTGGGAATCGAATTAAATGCTAAAATGAAGCCACGAGTGAGGTTGGGGAATCTGTAATATGAACATAGTGGCATTCAGTTAGAATGCGTTCATTCCTAAGTATAGCAGATATAAGCTATAAGGTTGGGTTCCCTTTAACCTTCTGTGGTGTAGTGGTAGCGCCTTGACTTAGTAATCATAAGTCCTAGGTTCGAGTCCCGGTCGGGGTAAAAAAAAAATGATTCATGTTTTCACATATGTAATGTGCTATTTGGTTATTTCATGGCCCGAATGAGATTGGGAATCGAATTAAATGCTAAAATGAAGCCACGAGTGAGGTTGGGGAATCTGTAATATAAACATAGTGGCATTCAGTTAGAATGCGTTCATTCCTAAGTATAGCAGATATAAGCTATAAGGTTGGGTTCCTTTTAACCTTCTGTGGTGTAGTGGTAGCGCCTTGACTTAGTAATCATAAGTCCTAGGTTCGAGTCCCGGTCGGGGTAAAAAAAATGATTCATGTTTTCACATATGTAATGTGCTATTTGGTTATTTCATGGCCCGAATGAGATTGGGAATCGAATTAAATGCTAAAATGAAGCCACGAGTGAGGTTGGGGAATCTGTAATATGAACATAGTGGCATTCAGTTAGAATGCGTTCATTCCTAAGTATAGCAGATATAAGCTATAAGGTTGGGTTCCTTTTAACCTTCTGTGGTGTAGTGGTAGCGCCTTGACTTAGTAATCATAAGTCCTAGGTTCGAGTCCCGGTCGGGGTAAAAAAAAATGATTCATGTTTTCACATATGTAATGTGCTATTTGGTTATTTCATGGCCTGAATGAGATTGGGAATCGAATTAAATGCTAAAATGAAGCCACGAGTGAGGTTGGGGAATCTGTAATATGAACATAGTGGCATTCAGTTAGAATGCGTTCATTCCTAAGTATAGCAGATATAAACTATAAGGTTGGGTTCCTTTTAACCTTCTGTGGTGTAGTGGTAGCGCCTTGACTTAGTAATCATAAGTCCTAGGTTCGAGTCCCGGTCGGGGTAAAAAAATGATTCATGTTTCCACATATGTAATGTGCTATTTGGTTATTTCATGGCCCGAATGAGATTGGGAATCGAATTAAATGCTAAAATGAAGCAACGAGTGAGGTTGGGGAATCTGTAATATGAACATAGTGGCATTCAGTTAGAATGCGTTCATTCCTAAGTATAGCAGATATAAGCTATAAGGTTGGGTTCCTTTTAACCTTCTGTGGTGTAGTGGTAGCGCCTTGACTTAGTAATCATAAGTCCTAGGTTCGAGTCCCGGTCGGGGTAAAAAAATGATTCATGTTTTCACATATGTAATGTGCTATTTGGTTATTTCATGGCCCGAATGAGATTGGGAATCGAATTAAATGCTAAAATGAAGCCACGAGTGAGGTTGGGGAATCTGTAATATGAACATAGTGGCATTCAGTTAGAATGCGTTCATTCCTAAGTATAGCAGATATAAGCTATAAGGTTGGGTTCCTTTTAACCTTCTGTGGTGTAGTGGTAGCGCCTTGACTTAGTAATCATAAGTCCTAGGTTCGAGTCCCGGTCGGGGTAAAAAAAATGATTCATGTTTTCACATATGTAATGTGCTATTTGGTTATTTCATGGCCCGAATGAGATTGGGAATCGAATTAAATGCTAAAATGAAGCCACGAGTGAGGTTGGGGAATCTGTAATATGAACATAGTGGCATTCAGTTAGAATGCGTTCATTCCTAAGTATAGCAGATATAAGCTATAAGGTTGGGTTCCTTTTAACCTTCTGTGGTGTAGTGGTAGCGCCTTGACTTAGTAATCATAAGTCCTAGGTTCGAGTCCCGGTCGGGGTAAAAAAATGAATCATGTTTTCACATATGTAATGTGCTATTTGGTTATTTCATGGCCCGAATGAGATTGGGAATCGAATTAAATGCTAAATTGAAGCCACGAGTGAGGTTGGGGAATCTGTAATATGAACATAGTGGCATTCAGTTAGAATGCGTTCATTCCTAAGTATAGCAGATATAAGCTATAAGGTTGGGTTCCTTTTAACCTTCTGTGGTGTAGTGGTAGCGCCTTGACTTAGTAATCATAAGTCCTAGGTTCGAGTCCCGATCGGGGTAAAAAGATGATTCATGTTTTCACATATGTAATGTGCTATTTGGTTATATATATATATATATATATATATATATATATATATATATATATATATATATATATATATATATATATATATATATATATATATATATATATATATATATATATATATATATAAATACATTGTTTCCCCCCTTATCGTGGTAGTTCGGTTTCGGGATCCGGCACGAGATAGGAAAACCGCGAAGTAGGATCAGCCTTAAAATTTTTTCTTTCTTTCTTTTTTTAAAGATGATTTTTACACCAGGACAGGCCAAAAATGATAAAATAAAACGGCCTTTATCAGGCTGTAAAGAGAAACAGAGATGGAGAGTGTAATGACCTGTCAGATTTGAAGGGATTATAAAAGATGTGTAATGAATATCCAGCTCTCTGCTGGGTTTACTATACCTCTACATTACTTTCATAGGGAGGGAGAGACTTGGTCACAGATGCGATCTTTGTCTTTAATGATCGTGGCCGCGGTCATACGGGCTTATATATACAGGGTGTCCCTACGTCAGGGCTCCGTTCCTGACAGCTGACTTAAAATGGATTTCGACTTAAGTCGGAACACCTATAATTCGAACCTAGGTCTGAGGAGACTGGGGCAGGTGAGTCTGGAGAGGCAAAAGAACATACAGTACATAATCTATAGAAGTAATCTAAGTTCTCATTGAGATATTAGTAATACTATACTACATGTACAGTGTACTACGTATGAAAATATTAAAGCACTACAGTACAATATGTCTTACCTATACTCTCATATCTCCATTTCCGGTAATTTAATGGAAAAATTTATTGCTAATGTCTACTTTAGTATCATTATTATCACAGTATTATCATAATTTTATTATTACTACTATTGTTATTATCATTACCATTATTATTATTATACTATCTGTTTACTTGTTAGCTATATTTCTACTCAATGTACATGTACGTATGACCCTCTTACTTATTTGTTCATGTACGTGTCTACTAAGTGAAAAATGGTATAGCAAGGGATGGTAGCCCCATCCTTAATTATTTCTGCTTACACAATGGGAAACTCTTAGCTGCTTTCTCATCACCACTAGATAGCAGCTTCACCTTGCACCCATAGGTTATTGCAAATTAGCACGACTTTTAAAATGATTAAACCAATACCTACTTACCACAAACCCTTCACTTTCACTCCCTTTTCCGACCATTTTACCATTTCAACTTTAATTTCTATGGTCATGGCTTTTCTTTTCTTCATAGCACTGCCATCATAACTATCACCAGTACACTTGGGAGACATAGTAATATAAGTCACGAGAGAGCAGACGAAAACGAGGTACAATGTGGCTGGTGAGAGTAAACCGAGCAGTGCTTCTTCTTCTTCATCAAATGCCGCGTGACGCCGGATTCTTACATGACCCTCAACAAACTATTTCAAATAAAATCGTATGAACAGGTATGTGTTTGATATCTTTTTTAAATTCAATATAACCAAATATATAAGCAGATAAATAAATAAGCCATTAACTTGATATATAGGAATACAGCTGCGCTGCTTGCTGCATAATCGTGTGTATTTTCAATAAAATCGTATTTACAGCTATGTGTTTTATTTTAAATTCAATATATCCAAACATAAACAAATAAATAAATAAAGCCATTAACTTGATAAATACAAATACAGCTGTGCTGCTAGCTGTGTATTCATGTGTATTCCAAATAAAATCGTATTTACAGCTATGTGTTTGGATTCTTAAATTCAATATAATCCTTCAATATAACCAAATTTATAAACAAATAAATAAATAAAGTCATTAACTTGTATTTGTGTGTAATTCGAATAAAATTGAATTTACAGCTTTTTTTTTTAAATTCAATGCAATCTTTCAGTATAACCAAATCTATAAACAATAAATAATTAAAGCTATTAACTTGATAAATATGAATACATCTGTGCTGCTAGATGTGTATTCATCCGCAACACTCATAAACTGTTTTGACGAGCAGTTTGAATTTACAGCATCAGCTAGGTAGGTCAAAAAATTTATTTATTAATAATTTATTTATTTATTGGGCTCCGACGTGAAATTAAAACGACATTCAAAGGGGATCCCCTGTACTGTGTTCAGAATTCCTACAGATTTATGTATTTTACCATACATGCTCTAGTAGCATCAGACTGTGTGCTAGTCCATGAAATATGTAGAAACACACAAAGTTGTGTCACACTCCCTGCACACGTTTTCTTGGTTTTGCATAGTCCTAGTGTTGTAGTATTGCAGACATGACAAATGAGTCTTGATTTTTTCATATTTTCTGTTGGTGGAATAAGTTCTTAAAGTGTCGTTTATCCGATGTGATGCCTGTCCACCTTCACGACAAGTAGTAGCTGCATAGTACCTGAAAACAATCTGGCCTATGACATTCTTGCTGAATTCAAGCAATGGAGCTTTATCCCAGTTTTCCCTAAATACATACTGTGCACAACCAGCATTGATAAATCAAGCATGTGCAAAAATTATTTTATATACCAGCGGGTTGTTTTTCTAACACTACACTACTGTGGAGTATATCTGTCTAATCAACAATGGGTATACAGTGGAACCTCTACCTATGAACCCCTCAACCACGAGCAAATCAACACATGAACACAATATTCGAACAAATTTTGAATCGACGAACAGCTACCCGGCATTCATGTTCGCCCGGGCAACCACGTGTTTGCTGTCAGTTCTGCATTGGTGCCCGCATTGTGAAATTCTTGCATTGTAGATTTTTTTTTTTTTTTGCTTTTTACTTTAAAGTAGCGCTCATTCTGGCTCCTAAGAAAGTGAAAAGTGTTTGTGATAGTGGCAGTAAAAAGCGTAAACATATTTCTGTGGAATTGAAGAAAGAAATAATAGCAAAACATGAGACGGTGTTCGTGTTTCTGACCTCGCCACACAGTATGACATGACAAAATCAACCCTCTGTACTATATTAAAGAATAAAGAGGCCTTAAATGCAGCTGACGTGACTAAAGTAGTGAATATTTTAACAAAGAATAGGTCTCAGATCATAGAAGAGGTAGAATAATTATTGTTATTTTGGATAAATGAAAAAGAGTTTGCTGGAGATAGTGTTAGTGAGGCTATAATATGAGTGAAGGCTCTACAGTTAAACCATAATTTAGAAGTGAACACTCCAAGTGCTAGTGGTGCTAAAATTGACGAATATAAAGTAAGTAAAGGCTAATTTGAAAAATTTCGTTAATGTACTGGAATTCATAGTGTTGTTAGGTATGAAGAGGCAGCTAGTTTGGACCAAGAAGCACCAGATGTATATGTGCTAGAATTCGCTAAATTTATTGAAAACGAAGGTTATGTCTTGCAGCAAGTTTTTGACTGTGATGAAGCAGGACCATTTTGGAAAATAATGCCTAGAAGGACCTACATTACCCAAGAGGAGAAGTCACTGCCTGGCCACAAATCAATGAAGAACAGGCTTACAATTTTATTGTGCTAATGCAAATCCTCGCATTTTTAAGTGCAATAATGAGTGTTGAAAGCTAGACTTCCGGTAATGTTGAGGCTGAATAGCAAGGCTTGGGTATCACGTATCCTATTCATAGAATGGTTCACTGAAATTTTTGCTCCAGCTGTCAAGAAATATCCTGAGGGAAAAGGTGTGCCCCTTAAGTGTCTTCTGGTAATGGGCAATGCTCCTGCCCATCCTCCAGGTGTGGAAGAAGACCTTGATACTGGATACGACTCAGAAGAGTCAAATTTCTGCCTCCAAACACCACTCCTCTCTTCCAGCCCATGGACCAGTAAGTAATTTTTAATTTTAAGAAACTATATATGAAGGGTCTTTTTGCCAGGTGTTTCCAGGTCACCAACGACATAATTTGACCCTGCATGAATTCTGGAGAGACTGCTACAATATCCTCCACTGCATAGGCCTCATTGACAAGGCATTGAAGAAGGTCTTTTACTGCACATTGCAGTTGGCCTGGAGGAAACTTTGGCCAGGTTGCGTGGCTGATAGGTACTTCGATGGCTTCAAGGAGGAGACGGCTGATAATATAGTGAACGAGATTGTGGACACGGGCAAAAGTTTGGGCTTGGAGGTCAAAGAGGAAGATGTGGAAGAGCTGATGGAGGACCGCTAACAAGAAAACGCCACCTGAGAATTGATCAAGTTGCTTTGTGAACATGTGATGACTATCCAAGAGGAGCAGTCAGTGGAGGAGGGGAATGAGAGGGTAAAGTTTTCTAGTGAAAAACTTGAAAAAATTTTTAGTAAGTGGAGTAATGTGCAGGTTTTCATTGAGAGTCATCACCAGGATAATACTGTCAGCACCAGAGCAGTGAACATTTTAAATGACAAGTGATGTCTGATTTCAGAATAATTTATCAACAAAGAAAAAGATAAATTTCTCTGGATCGTTTTCTTGTGCCAATACCAAACTGAGAACAACCTTCCAAGAGTACATGTAGAGAGAAAACACCAGAAATACAGCCTGTACCTGAACAGTTGCCTGAAGTTTATATGGAAGGGGACTCTCCTCCTCCACCATCCATGTGTGCCAGCAACTATCAACCACAAAGGTAAATGCTGTTCCATGTATATTTTAGTATAGTAGAATGTACTGTACAGTATTGTTCTATAATTAAGGCTATTTTTCATTCATTTAAAAACAATATTAAAAAGGTATATTTATTTGGCTGTGGAACAGATTAGTTTGTTTAACATGCATTTCAGTGAGAAAAATTGTTTCGAGGTATGAACATTTTGACTCACGAATTGGGTTAACGGACGGATTAAGGTTGTGACTAGAGGTACCACGGTATATATATTTTATTCTGTAATACATAAAGGCTTTTTCGCTCTTTCCCCACTATGTTTCACTACATATTCCATTTCGTCATTGTCAAAACTAGTTTTTTTATGCAAAGCTGTTACACCACTTGACAACTTGACAATGTCTTGTCACTGACTCTCCCTTATTGACAAGTGGTAAGTTTGTCCTATGTTTATGATCCTCCCTCACTGTTTCACAGCCTCCAGTTTTATTTTCAAGTATTTGAAAAGAGTAGGGCTTGCATACCAATTATCACAGTATAATTTGTGATTGCTACTTAGATTGTTGGCCAAAAAATTTTTTTGCAACTGGGCCAGAGACCCTAAGTGTTTCATCATGTTCTGTTTTTGTGTTGCATCAGTATATATAGTGAAATCAATAATATGTTTCAACATTGCAAAATGCAAATAATTTTATACCAAAGCAATGTCTTTTGCCTGTGATATATTGACGGAAGCCAAGCCGACCCGCTACAGCGTCAACCTCTCGTCACTGCATGGCTTCTGATAAGGATTTATCTTATCTCTGAACTTCCTTTTGATGTCATCAAGGACAGATCTCACTTTGAATAATTTATTGCCAAGAGTGTCTTTTTTTTATTGTCAGCAAAATGAAGGTGCCACAGTAACTGCAAAAATCTGTCACGCTTCATCAACTTTTCTAATAAATTTCACTTCATATAAATCATTCATTGACCAATAATCATATATTTCATTATTCCGCACATGAGCCATTATCATTGTCTTTATAATGAATCTATACATCTCTTTTGTAATGTTTTCAAAACTCGCCAATCGACTACGGGGTTAAGTTTCTTTTTCTCTTTGAAATTGGTAATACCGATTTGTTTCAGTCACACTCAGATCCATAATATCTCCTTTAAAACACGCTTAAAAATTTTGTCAGCCTCTTCAAATGTTTCAGCCACAGAACATGAATTAGTAATACCTGAAATATTGCTATCATATAAAAACTAAGTTGGCGTAAATTTTTTTGATGAACCCCAGTGCCCAGGGCTGTATCACTCACCCCCCGCCATTTTCCTACACGCTACAACACCTCACACGGGCAGAATGCCAACCCCGCTTTGTTTTTCTACATATTATGCAAGTGTCGTACACATTATCACCTTCAGCTGTATTACCACATGCATCATGTTTTTCATTTCCCAGATAAGAACATTTTCACTGTCACTGTCCACTCTTCTGTAACAATGTTGTAGTTTCCTTCTGCAAAGGAGAACCATCTCCATCTCCAACACTCTCCACCCTCCTGCATGATGCTGGTGGAAGATGTCTCGACAAACAGTACTACAGGATCATCAACGTCTTCATTTTTACTAGAATCATTATTACTACTGGTCATCTTCTTCGTCTACATCTTTTCCCACTTTTATGTGGGGTCAATGTTTCGGGCCAGTGTTCTCCATATGTTTCTGTCCCATACCTCATCACACAACAAACCTTTAGACCTCAGGTCGTCATTGATGCAATCCATCCACCTTTGCTTTGGTCTCCCCCTCCTTCTCCTACCCTGTATATCCATTTCCATCACCCTCCTCCCAACATACTGTTCATCCCTCCTTAAGACATGACCATACCATACCGGGCGGCGGGACCCGAGGAGATTCAATTTGAGTCTCCTCATCCGGGCGGCGCCCATGTAGAGAGAGGGCTAGCAGAGGGAGTGTGCCACGTCAAGGTGCGGCGGCCAACATTCAAGTCGGGCCCTCCCGTCCCTCTTCAGCGTGATTTTCTCTGAGCCTGTAACGGACCAGTGGGCTGTACGGCAAACCCCCTGAACACGACTTGTGTAGCCTGTCGGGCAGTGTCGCCAGGGGCAGAGCAGCAATAGGACGAAATGAACTACTGGTCTTGATGTCGCTATATCACTCGTGCTAGCAACAGGGCCTCCATCATTATCAACACTAATGGCAGTTTCACCAAAGCCACCACAACTCGATGTATTGGTCTTTTCCTAACTAGTTTGTGATATGTTTTCCTATAAAACATAACATTCAGTGTCTTTCCCTTTAACAGCACCATTTAAGTCATCAGAATCAATTCTTATTTTATTCAACATACTCATGTAAAAGTCACTATCCTCTTCTGCTGTGTGAGCATATCTTCAGAGCAAAAGTATTGTACCATATGCCTTGATATTATAAACAATACTGACTCTACACCTTGAAAAAATATTGGATTCATGGTACCACATGCCTTGACATTATAAACAATACTGATTCCACAGCTTGAGAAAATACTGGAGTCATGTATGGTAAGACTGAAAATAATGCCAGTATTGGGTCCTAACTCTATTAATTTTACGCTAGGGTCAATTAATATATATATAGTAAAATCTGAGGCTTTATTCTTGCAGCTGGTATAAACAAAACAAGCCACTCATCCTGGCATCAACAGTAAACGAATCAAGTATAAGTACAAGAATATTCAAACATTAGAATTAAACTATTTAATAGGAAATAAACACAAATAAGAAAGCAAGCAGAATAAATAATAAGAAACAATAATTATACCTCAACTCTTACATTGCCTTTTCCTATAGAAAAAAAAATCTACTTCTATTTTCAAAATTTTTAAGTGGTTATAATTATAATACTAGTTAACTTTACAAATCTAACCGCTCTGGCGGTTTTAGATTTCTACCAAACCTGCGAAGGGGTACTGGTTCTGGCATTGTCATGGGAACCTGCATGGAGTTATCAGACCTCTCAACTATGCTATTAGGATTTATAACATTGCTCTATGGTTCATTAATCACATCAGAATTCGATGTAAGACTAGTTGGAATAGAAAGCAAAATTGGCTTACAAGTACCACCATAATTCTGATTATTACTGGGAAAAATACATTCTTCTACACTTGGAGTAAATCTAGGCATAAGTTGATCTGAATGTCTTTTCCAAACTATATTGCCAAAATTTTTAAGTTGTACATTGTAGTTATGAACACCAGGTACTTCTAAGATTTTACCTTCTAACCAAGGCTTACCTTGACTATAATTTCTAACAAAAACTGTAGCATCTACATTATATTCTGATTTTTCAAATTTACATTCTTTCTGCAGTGCCTTTTCCCTTTTCTCTTGAGGTTTAATTTTTTCTACAGTTCCCCAAAAGTTACGGTTAATCATCATATCAGCTGGAGCCTTCCCAGTGGAAGAATGTACAGTTCTATGATTATTCAAAAACTTACTTACTCTGGTATTAATATCCCCATCAATAAATTTACTAAGACCCTCTTTAAAAGTTTTTACTGCCCTTTGGCTAAGCCGTTAGAAGAAGGGTTATAAGGAGCAGGTGTAATGTGTTTAATGCCATTCTTCCTCAGGAAAAACTCCATCTCCTCAGACACAAAATAAGGGGCATTGTCAGAAACAATTATTTCTGGCAATCCAAAACTGCAAAAATTCTGCCTTAACTTAGCAATAGTTACTGCTGATGTGGTAGATCTAGTAACATGAACATTCAAAAATTTTGTGTGGGAATATACAATTATCAAAAAATAAAGTCACTAATGGGACCAGCGTAGACTATATGTAATCTACACCAAGGTTTCCCAGTTTCTGGCCAGGATAATACCGCCGACTGTAGAGTGGAAATTTTTTTAAACAAAGTTCACAAGATTAGTTATTTCTGATATGTCCTGGTCCAATTTGGGTCACCAAATCCAACTACTACTCTGCTTTCATTGCATTGATACCATTATGACCTACATGCAGCTGTTCTAGTACTGCGCTGTGCATATCAGCAGGTATAATTACACGGTTCTGATACAAAAGAACACCATCATACATGCTTAAATCTGATTTGACAACAGAGTGATCAGACAATATTGGGTCAGTAATCCAACCCAATTTCACACATTGATAAACCGTACTTGAAACTTGGTCACTTCTAGACAAAACCTTAACATTTTCCAAAGAAATGTCTACTCAGTTTCTATAATATAAACATATTCATTAGGGGTACTAGAATCCAGCATTGGCAGCCGACTGAGTGCATCCGCAACAACATTATCTTTTCCTGCTTTAAAATTTAAGTCATAATCGTACTGTGACAAAAGCAAAGCCCATCACTGCACTCTAGCATTTGCATTTACAGGAATCAGTTTGGTTCTACCAAACAATCCAAGTAATGGTTTGTGATTAGTTCTAAGAATATATCTACGACCCAATAAATAATATTTAAATTTGCTTACAGCATAGACCAAACCCAGAGCTTCCTTGTCTAACTGAGAGTAATTTTATTCTGCAGATAACATTTTACTAGCAAAATAGACTGGGTTGTCGATATCATGCATATCCGGATAAAATCTCATCTACTCTTAGAAGTGGATATTTATCACAAACAATATTTTGATTAATTTTTTTAAAGTCTCCACAATTCCTCATAGATTTCTTATCTGCTTTTAATACTGGAACAATGGGAGCCACCAAATCACTAAAAATTACCTCCTCTACAATGTCATCAGAAACCAATTTATCTAAAGTATCCTCTACTAATTTCTTATAATGAAATGGCAATGTTCTAGCCTTCTGAAATTTTAGTACTGCATTACCTTTAAGATTAACCTTAGCTACTATGCTCGTAATTGGCAATTTTGAATCAGCTGAAAATTTATCTAGCTGAGCTCTAGCATACATTACACTGTGTATTAGATTATTTTCACAATCAACAACATTTGTCAAAGCAACTCCAAACTTAGACATTAAATCCCTACCAGACAAGTCTGGGTTATAATTGTCATCGACATAAAATCCATGTCTTATACTGAAATCATTGAAAAAACATTCACATAAACTTTACCCATGACATTAACATTACTGTTTCTATAAGCTTTTATATTTTTATTACAATTCTGCATAGGTAAAGCTAAGCACTGAATCCTCTTGCAACCTAAAGTAGAAACTCCAGCACCACTATGAACTGCATATGGAATTTCTTTACCATTTAAGTGTAAATTAATCTTGGCCATTACAGTAGGGTAATTTTCTACATTCAAAATCCTCTTTTCTTTCCCTACTGGAGCAGATTCATTTAAACTTAATAACTGATTACAATCACTATATTCCTCAAGTAGGGTTTTTTCAAAAACTGCATTAGTTTTTTCTTACCCTTTCTCTTTTTCTGACAAAGTGCTATGGCTGGTTTTTCCCATCACCATACCTTTGGTTCTCGGAACTCTGAGCAAACTTAGAACCCTGGGAAAATCACTAATTAAAACGACAAACAGTTTTCAAGTGTCCTTTTTTGTTACACACTAAACAAGAAAGATGGGAAAAGCGACAATCCTCACTATGGTGAGGGTAACCACAATGTCGGCAACTTGCCTCTCTTCTCGCATTAGGGTTAGGAGTAGGTCTAGGTCTATTAGAATTAATATTCAAAGCATTCATTTGAGTAGGAAGTTTTTCACCACAAAAAAAGCTTTTTGCAAAATTTAAAATTCTGTCCAATGTGGCAGAAGAAGTCTTAGTTTGCAAGTTTAGATTTTCCGCTGCTAAATTAGGAAAATATACTTCTGATTCAATAGCCATAAACAATTGGTAGTGGACCCTAGTATCAAACTGATTGCCAAAATTACAGTCTTTGGCAAGTGCTTTGAGATCAGCATAAAGATTATGCAGATTTTCACCAGGTTTCTTTTTTCTTTTCTGAAATTTTATTAAGCTTCTGTGATGAGAAGGCTTGACAATAAAATGACCTTCCAAAATTTCTACTAAGTCAGAAAAATTCTTAAGATAGGCATATTTGAGGCACACACACTAGCTAGAGTGCTATATACTTCACTTCCTGGTGAAACAAACAAGCAATTTTTCTTTTTAGTACTTTCAGTTATACCACTGTGGGCAAAATGTGCCTAAAGCATGGACATCCACACATTAAAGCTCATTAGTTTGGGATGAAAAGGCTAAGTTTTTGCATTCGCTAGCCATTTTTCCAAATACAACAAAAGCCAATCTTCATTACCTCAATCCACGTAGCCTAGCATAAGCTTTAGAAATCCAACTTATCTCTTGATCGGAGGTCATAATGGGTCAAAAACAGCTTCAAAGTGTTGAGGTTCAGTCTAGAAAGCTCGTCGCCAAAAATATCAAATATCTATCAATTTTACGCTAGGGTCAAATAATAACTGAGGCTTTATTCTTGAAGCTGGTCTAAACAAAACAAATCACTTATCCTGGCATCAACAATAGACGAATCAGGTACAAGTACAAGAATATCACCACAAGAGAATTAAACTCTATTTAATAAGAAATAAACACAAATAAGAAAGCAATCTGTATAAATAATAAGAAACAATAATAAACAAGTATACCTCAACTCTCACAGCCAGATATTAATTTACATTTAAATACCTCTTTAGGGACTGGCGCCCAATTTTAAATTTTTATTCTAAATACAGGGATCACTTTTGAGAAACAGACATACCTTGTCCAATCCATAGGTAAAGGGGTAACTACAAGAACTATTCACCTTGAATTAGCCAAGAATTTGTCTACTGTGACTTTTCTGTTGTTATTCAGGAAGTTCATATCAAGGTATTCATTTCCATAAGTGTTCATATCAGAATGTGAAACCCATCTATTTAATATTTCATGCATATCACCACATCATTCCTAAACACCCTAGCAAATAAATGGCTGATTGGAATCGCAAAGTTAAATTTGTTTTGGTGAGCTTGATATAGGTCTTGCCGAAATAGAGGCAGGAATGAAAAATAGATCTCTTTTTGATGCAGTACCCTTACCTCCCATAATGCTTCTACAAGTAAGAATAATTTAAATATTAATATTTCTATTAGATTCTGATTCACTGGGTGTACCTGTTGTGGATACAGAGGACTATGTCAGAACTAGGGAAAATATTGCAATATATCAATTACCCTCATGAAGAGTTTCATATATTAGGACTACCTTCTTGCACTTAGCCGTATTATTGGACTAAAGATTTAGTAAATTTTCAGAAATTAAATATAAGTAACGCTTCTTTAGCTTATACTTTCAAAGACAATTTGCTAATGGGAAGCATTAATAGTGTATTACCTGACAATGATAGTTATAAGATCAGTTGAAATTTAGTAAAGGCTGAAACCTTGGCAAAAACCATTGAAAACCTTGTTCCACTGAAAACTAATTATTCTGATATGGTAGCAACTATGAAAAGCAAGGAAGGAGGTACTGGATGAATATTATAGAATCATATCTTTGGAAACATCACATCATAAAAGACTACAGTAATTATCTCCCTAAAATGGCTGCGGAGCAGAGCTGCTACCACACTTACTCCTTCGAGACTAATTTTAGCGTTAATAAGAAAACCTTCATTCTTGGGATGAATGTATGTACCTGAGGACATGGTTTCTTTTACAGCGGTTATATTCCTTTTATGTGTTTATGCATGGCAATTCTGCATGTACATTTCATATTGAGTGGTTCCAGCTCCAGTAGTGATAAGTCCTGCCTAAGTATCTCTGTCCTCTTTTCCTCCTCTCTCACGAGAGCCAGAAAAAGAAGCAAAGATTGTTTTTATTTTGTTTCGTGTTCCCGTTTTTGTTTTAGTGAAAACAAGTGACAGTGTGTGCCATATACCCCCAAATATTTTTGCCTGCTCTTCTCTCTCTTTTATAAGAGTTGGGAAGAAAAGGGAAATAGAAAGTGTTCAGGTTTCTAATTTGTTTTTATATCTTTAGTGATAGGTAGTTGAAGCCTCTTCCTACCAGTGAAGTGAATTTCTCCTCCTCCACTCCATCCCTGATCTGAGGTGGAAGTTTCTACAAGGAAAAACAACAACCTAAGTATCTCTGTTTTCTTTTCTTCCTCTCTCATGAGAGCCAAAGAGAGAAACAGAAAGATTGCCTTGTTTTGTTGTTTTTTTGTGCCTTTGTGTTGTTTTGTTTAGTTGAACACACATTATTGTGTGTTCCATAATTCTATAGAAAGTGTTCAAATTTCAACCTTGCATTTATTCTGTTTGCTTTTGTAGTCGCCGTGGCTCAGCCGGTAGCGTCCGCGACTCTGAGGCGTCAGGTCAAGGGTTCGCGCCCCGTCACGGTCTGAGGTTAGCAAGGGCATGCACTCAGCGTAAGGATTACATCTGCCAAAACAAGTCCTTCGCAAGAAGGCAACCGTCCTAGCCCTTGGTAGAAAAGGGAGTCCGTGACGTAAAACCGGAATTTATTCTGTTTGCTTTTCCCTCTCTTTAGAGAGCAGCTGGGAAAAGAAATAAAAAAAAAAACACGTGGTGCTGAGCACAATCTCTGTTTGCACTCCCCTCTCCCACGAGAGTTGGGAAGAAAGATAAAAGACTGTTTTAGTGATAAAGTGTTGTAGTGTTCCAATTAAGTGAAGTGATCCAGCCACAAGGCCCCTATATTTTATTAAACGAAACTGACAAACAGTGCAAGTGATATATACCTAGTGAAATCTGTGATATCCATGACTAGTTGTTAGTCATGGCCTCTGCCGCTTCTCCTGCTCCCCCCCCCCAGAGGGGGGAATGGAACTCGACCCCCTCAAGAGGGGTGGACGGTTGTGGGAGAGAAGAGGCCAAGGACGGCCTCTGACAGTAGCCATGAGAGTGCTGCTGCCCCAGTTCCCCCCCCAGCCCCAAAGACCGATAGAGAGCCCATCTCAAAGTTCAAAGTTCAGACTCCTTCCATCAAAGAAGCATATGACCTAATCAGAGAGCTGGAAGACCAACTCACCGAGTTAGGCTGCAAAATTAAGCCAAATGTACAGGGTGAATTTATCATCCACCCATCCTCAGCAGAAGCCGCAGAGAAGATCCGCAGCCTCAACTCACCTCATTTGACAGAGATAAACCCTGCCCAAAAATAAGAAAATACATCCTCATTGGCTTCCCTGTTGCTTGGTCAGTTGACCTGCTAACCAAGCAAACGTATATTACGGCTGCCTCACATTGCTCCTCCAAAACAGAGGACCTAACCATCCCCTCAAAAGTTCTGGTCCACATCTGTGGTCCACCCCCTTCGCAAGTAAACCTCGGCATCTGGGGCAAATTCAACATAAGAGACTACACTCCTGAACCACTGAGATGTTTCCGGTGTCAAAGATTTGGGCACCATAGAAATACTTGCCATCTCTCAGAGAGATGTGCAATCTGCAGTGGGAGACATTCCACTGACCGCTGCCTCAACAAATTCAAGGCCAATGAAGCAACAGTTGCCAAGTGCCCAAACTGTAAGGGAAACCATCACGCATGGAACAACCGCTGCCCAGAAAGGCTGAAGAGGATTCCTCAAAGAGTCCCTCCCTTTGCCCCTGTCACCAATCACACCACCCCCAACTTCACCCCAGCTCCTCCCCCCACCTCCAATCCTTGGCAAAGGCCCCTTCCTGCCCCACTCACACCTAACTTCCCCACCCAAATCCCACCACACAACACCAACCCAGCTCCTAACACACAGACCACACCTCCTACAGTTTCCACCCCTACACCAACTCCATCCACCCCATCACACAACACTCACACTCCTACTGTCCCCCCAAACAACACTCACAACTCTACCATCCCCTCATGCAACACTCACACCAACACCTCCACCCCATGCAACACTCAAACACACAATACAGTCACATGCAACACTCAGACCACACACACACCCGCTCACCACACCAGGTCCCGGGACCCTAGACTTAGATCCCATACCCCCACACCTTCCTCTGCCTCCTCTTCCCAACAGCAAACCCTTTTCACTGTAAATGAGCTCACCAACATTATTATTCAAGCCATACAGGCAGCCGTCCGATTCCTCGATACCAGAGCCTCTCCTCAAGATGCCTACAGTCAAGTCGTCGAAGTAGCCCACTCCGTTGTTGCTCATGCCCTAGTTTCCAGAACCCACCACCAGCCTCAACAATCCACCACTCCTACCACCTCCACCTCCTTAAATCATCAAGATGTCTAATCTCGGGATCCTACACTGGAACGCCCAGGGTCTCAGACACAAGGTACAACATCTTGAAGGCATTGCCAAGGCTGACAACATAGATGTCATCATGGTTCAAGAAACCCTGTACACAGAGCAAAACACTCCAAAAATATCAGGATACAAAGGATTCTACCAGCACTGGTCTCCAGGGGTGAACAGAGGCAGCACCACCTTCATCAGGAAAAACCTGTTAGCCAAGGAAATAACCCGACCGGTCCACTGCGGCGAAGATGTCCACGTCCTCACTGTTAACATCAAACTTCAGGGCAGCTGCATAGATCTGTACAACATTTACCGACCACAGGATGATGGCTTAGACCTGACTACCCTCTTCGGGCTAGCCAGTCATCGTGACTTGGTAATAGGAGGCGACTTCAACGTGCACCATCCAAGATTCAGGTATGAGTGCCCCTGTGCTGCAGGCAGACACATCATGAGCCTGCTGGACGACCAAGAAGATGTCTCCCTTCTCAACAATCATGAGCTAACACATGACAGAGGTGGAATACCGGACCTCACCTTTGTCTTCAACTCCCTAAAGCAAGACGCAACATGGAGAGTTCATCCCCTGGTCACAAGCGACCACTACGGGATCCATCTCACGCTGCCAATTCCTGAAATCTTCCAAATCCCTGCTCCTCCCCCTCGACGGAATTTCAAGAAGGCCGACTGGGGCCGATTCCAGGAGCACCTCAGCAACTGGTTTTCAACCTACACACCATCCGAAGACATCGACCAAGCAGAGGCCAAGCTAGTCAGTGCCCTGCAAGCTGCAGCAAACTTCTCCATCCCCCTCTGCAAACCACAACACACCACTCATCGGGACAGATGGTACTACTGTAACAGAGTTAAAGAACTCAATCACCGGTTCAACGTCATCCGGAAAATGCACAGGAAACGTCGCAATGAAGACTCCTACCACGCTCTCCAGGCAGTCAAAGAACATGTCCATGAAGAGACACGCAACATTAAGAGGAAAAAATGGCTAGAGTGGTGATTACCTAATTGTGATTACATAATTGTGTTTACGGGAAAGAGCCCAAAGCTCGTATCTTCCCGTCTCCTGATCGGTTCCATTTTAGACTTAGTGATACTTATCGTACCTGTCCTTAAAACTATGGATTGAGATAGCATTAACTACCTCCTCGCTTAGCGAATTCCAATTATCAACTACTCTTACACTGAAAAAGTATTTCCTTACATCCTGCAAAGAAGTTTTCTTACGAAGCTTCAAACTATGACCTCTAGTTCTAGAGCCAGCCATATCGAAATATCGATCCCTATCCACTCTATCATAACCATGAAGGAATTTAAAGACTGTCACCATATCCCCCTTACTCTTCTAGCTTCGAGTGATGGCAAGTCTAATTCCCTCAGCCTCTCATCATAACCGAGATTGCGTATTTCTGGCACCAGTTTCGTGGCATGTCTTTGAACTTTTTCAAGCTTAGCTATGTGCTTTTTCAAGTGCGGATTCCAAAAGGGGGCTGCATATTCGAGTTTTGGCTTCACATAGGTTACATAAATATTTCTGAACATTTCCTTGTCCATGTGCCTGTGGGCCAGATGTGGAGGAGCATTAACTCCTTTGCTAAAAGAAAACCTCCTAAAATCATCCCCCACAGGGATCCTAGCAGGGCAACAGAAGAACTCTCTGTCAAATTCGCAGATAGAGCAAGCTCCAACCAGTTCCTCATCACCACCAGAACAACTCTTCAGGACCTCACCACTGCAAGATGGGAAGAAATAGAAGAGGCCATCAACACTGATGACGAAACAGATGCCCCATTCTCGCTGACTGAGCTACTAAGAGTAAGCAAAAGCTCTAAGAACACAGCCCCAGGTGCTGATAGAATCACATACACGATGATTCAAAATATGGGGCCCCAAGGGGAGCTTGCTCTACTCTCTCTGATCAATTTGACATACACACGAAGAATCAGACCAGCCTCATGGAGGAGAGCAGACATTCAGCCCATCCCAAAACCACAGGACCCTTACAACCCTCGCCCCATCTCCCTCCTAAGCTGCCTGAGAAAGACAGCAGAAAAGATGGTACTTAACAGAGTTCGCTGGAAACGCCCACCCTTCCCAGAAAACATGTTTGCCTAAGCAAAACATGTTTTGCTTAGGCACCTCAGAATGCATAGCCTCCATGCTATCATTTATCAACAACTGCCATGGATACATCGTTTTTCTAGATCTAGAGAAGGCCTATGAACTAGCCAATGTGCCGGCAATACTCTCAGCTCTCGTTTCAAAGCAGATCAAAGGTAACCTTCTCTCATGGATCAAGCAGACTCTTCAAAACCGCAGTGCACAAGTCAAAGTAGATGGGCACTACTCCACCTACAAAAACCACGAAAATGGGACCCCCCAAGGTGGAATCCTTAGCCCCTTCCTCTTTAATTGTCTCATGGAAAAACTCATAGACATCGCACTACCACATGTAGCCAAACTCTTCAACTATGCGGATGACTCTGCCCTTGTCATAATAGGCGACAGAAGCTCTAACAAGACACAGCACTGCCTCACCAAGATTCACCAAGCCTCCATCTCCCTTGGAGTTAAAATCAATGCCTGCAAAACCAAGGCCCTTCCCATCCACCAGTGGAGACCAGACACTAATCTGGCCATAGGTAATGAGCCTGTGGACTGGGTTGCCAAACACCAATACCTGGGTGTAATCATCGACGGCAGACTAACCTTTGGACCTGAAATTTAACACTTGCGCGACAAGTGCAGCCAGCGACAAGCTGTCCTTCGTCAGATGTCGGACCTCTACGATGGTGCATCATTTAATGTCCTCAGAGGCTTCTATGTACAAGCCATATGCAGCCTCATAGAGTATGCTTGTCCCACACTCTGGCTACTAAAAGACCAACAGTGAGACAAGATAGAAGTAATTCAAAACAACGCCATACGTACCATGCTAGAAGCCCCATGTGGACCAAGAGAGAAAACATCCAGATGGAATCAGGACTCATGCCACTCACACTCAGAGCTCAGCAAAGACTGGCCCTCTTTGTGGCCAAAACCACCACTGCCCAACATAAATGCCTTGCTGGTGCAAATCTCCATCTAGCTCTCAATCGCCACCCCAACCACCATCCTATAACATGGGCAGCCAAGGTTTGTGCTAGCCTGCAAGCACTGCCAGTCAGGGAGAGCATCCTAGCCAAGATACAGGACACTCCACTTCCTGAATACAGATGCCCACCCCCATGAAATGACCAACCACTCGACTTAAAGATCGAGCTCCCTGACAACCCCAAAAGCTTGGTAAACCCACTTGTCCTTAAAAACATATACAAGGACAAAATTCAGAGCTGGAGAAGGCCAAACTCTCAAGTCTACTACGCTGACGGTTCAGTAAATCAAGAAACTGGAGCCTCAGCTGCCGCCTTCACCACTGGAAACCACGTCCTATCCTGGAGACTTTCAAACTCCTGCTCATCGCTCCAGACTGAACTTGTTGCCATAGCCAACGCCCTCGACTTCTTCATCCAGCAAGGAGCTGACCATGCCCTAATTCTCTCTAACTCTAAAGGCACCTTACAGGCCATCAAGAAGCCACTCCTCACAGACAATGTATGTATCATCACCACCATCCTCAGCTACTACCACAGGACGACCAGCCTTGGAAAAGCCATCACTCTTGCCTGAATTCCCAGCCACGTCGGCATCAAAGGAAATGAGGAAGCTGATCAAGCCGCCAAACAAGCCACTCTCAGAGTATAAATCCAAATATCTCTGTCTCCTGGGATTCAACAGATAAAAATAAAGCCACCAAGTCACTCCTTAACGCCTTAATAACTAAACACAACCTGTGCACAGACATTGGCTCCCCCTCCACCTGATGGTACAAAGCCACCACTGATCTTCAGCAAATCACCCTGCCTAAGAACCTTCAACGAAGCACGGCGGTCAATGTGTACCGTCTGAGTCTCGGGTACAAGTGCACCTGGCAAATAGTGGATGATATCATCAGGGAATGCACCTTTTGCCAGGTAGCCTCACCACATCCACTGCTCCATTACATCCTCGAATGTGATTCCTTTTCAGAATTCGACGGAAAACTGGTGCCCCCGCAACATCCAGCGAAGATCCAAATGCCCTTCATGTTGCTGGCTCCATAATCAGACTAGCAACAAACAACTACATGAGCAGTCTACTAAATATCATCAGTCAATACCCTCCACCAAGATAACCATGTAATAACTCTCTCTCACCTCCAAAACAGGAATTCATTTAAATTGTTTGATGTAACTTAATAATCCTCAACTGAACACTTATGCTTTCCATTATCTTTACAGTTTTGCACAACCTCTCCTGCGGGCCAAAATAGGAAAGTCCGATCACACTTAAAAGTGAATACCACCAACAATAACAAGATTTCACCCCACCTCCTCACCAAATAGGAAAGTCCATTTGCCCGCAAGAGCGAATACCACCTACAATCAACCAAATCTTTCCCCACCTGCGGGCCACAAGGGAAAGTCCACTCACCCTCAAGGGAGAACATAAAAAAAAAAGAATTGAGTGTGCATAATTTTTCATGCATTAGCACATGTACTGTTAGTTTTTGGACGTGTGTCTGACTAAGAGTAAAATCTTATTGCAGAAATATTTCATTGAACTTTTTGCCTGTTCCTGATAAATATTGTTATTTTGCCTATATATACAACACAACCCTTGTTCCAATAGTGTCTTGACCTCTTAGGTCAGAACATTATAAACGAAATTTCAAACATCACAGTGAATTACAGACTGATCAAAATGAAACCTGTGAGTAGTAGAGTGTTGCAGTAATTTTCCATGCGCAATTGTACCTGAGGGTATTCATATTTTTCTCAGAATTATTGAAAGACCATTCGTGTCTCTTGATGGCAATTTAAGTATTGTGGAGTTAGCCATCATAATACCAACATCGCTGCATTAAGGGTAAGGACAAGCAAGGATGATAAATATTATTTTTAACAGGATTTACCTTTGCATTCTTGAGAAATATGAGCTCATTAAGTAGAACACTCATAGGGAGAATATGTGATGACATTATTCTACACAAGACATTTTTAGCCTAAAGTGAAGAGTTCAATTTTTTTTTTTTAACTCATCGCTAATCATATTTTACTTTTTAAAACTATGAATGCTTATAGCATTTATCATATCTCTGCTAGCAAATTCCACTTATCAACTATTTTTACACTAAAAAAAAAGTACTTTCCTACATTCTGCAAAGAAGTTTTCTTACAAAGCTTCAAAGTGTGATTTCTGCTTCAAGAACTACTCTCAATCAGAGTAGTTTCCTCCTATCCACTCTGCCAATGCCATAATATATTTTAATTTGGTCGTCAGGATTATATTCCAGTAATCCATCTTCCCCTTTGCAGAACGTGTTGAAGATTCAAAGGTAGGATTATGTTGTCAAAGGATATTATCGTAAATTGCAGACATGCACTCTGTATATATGCACACAGTGACTGTGCAAAAGAGTTCACTGTTTCCTCTCTGGATATTTGTAATATACAAAATTGGGTGTTAAGGAAATCCCAGAATATGAGCTTTAATATTTCTAAAAAATGAAAGATTTGGCCTAAGTACTAGTTGAATAATTCACATGATGCATAACCAAAATTTATCTGTCAGAATATGCAAAGACTCGATAAAAAAAAAATGCTCATGGAGCATGGCTGAGAAGGGTTGCGAACTGCAGTTTGGGACCAAGGGCCACTTTCAACGGGAATTGTGGAGTCAACTCTCAACTTTTGAATTTGGACTGCTAGACCAATTCTCAAATATTTCGTTTTCGTTATAGTCATTTCTAGTTTATATTTAGGCTTCTCGGGGTTATGGAACAAAGCAAAGACATTCTCATATTTTATTTAACATTGTGTGTCACTATTACTCTCCATTTTCAGGTGGACATAGATGAAGTGAAGCTGGAAAATCAAAGCTGGATACCTCTCTCATCGTCCATGCATGGGCATTCTCCTACTATGCCACGACATTCCCCAAGGAATGCGCTACATGTATTTCTTGGGAAACTAATTTAGTATAACTTCTTTTTCGGGGGGGAATTAGTCTCTAAATATAATACATTCCCATCCACTATGATACCTTAAATCAATATATAACTTGGGAAAGAAGCTATGACAAAAAAAAAAAAGAGTATCTGGCAAGTCTGTTTTAGGAATTTTTGATGTTACACCTAAAGTATATATACTACATATTGCACCAATGCAATAGTATTTTGCCAGAGAAAGAGAATGCTGGTTTAAATAGTAAGCAAGTTCTACATTTGCTCTCCAATTATGTGCCGAATCTCCCATGGGACGGACATGTTATTGTCTTGTCCACCTATTATATAACCACAGTATTCGTAGCTTCTCTGTGTTTATGTTCAATGCACTTTGGTTCGGTGTAAGAGCTGTTCTCATGTATCAGTATAATGGGGTTGTGATACAGGTTACCATAAGAAGGTAGATGGTTGAAATATATGGAAAAATTTAAACAAAATTATTTGATCACAGAGGAATTAGGAATAGCAAGAAGATAAATATCATCCAAATTGAATTGCAAATTTCATCATTTACGTAACATTCATTAAGTAATTTTTATTGTGACTTGCATCTTCTAGTGAATAAATGATACAATACATGTTTTGCAATCATTCCAGTGAATCTGAAATGTAATTTGAAAAAGAAATGTTTATCAGCTACAAACGAAAAATTTACAAAGACAATGTCGTTAGGTGAAAACTGATAAACGTATTTCTTAACAGTTGGTATCTTTTGTTTTTATGTTATATGTATCACTATTAGTCCCCATTTGAGATAGACACTGATGGATTGAATCTGGGGAATCAAGGCTGGATACTCATGCTATCACCCTACAGTGAGCTCGAATCCAGGTGTGTCACTTCCCAAGTTGAGCATCCTACTGTTTTGCTCCGGTGGTCCTCAATAGTAAGTATTTCATATTATATATTACGAGTTCTTATCAAGTCTGCAGTCTGCAGTATGGACTTATATCTTTATTACATCATGCCTTTTCTAAAATGTATTAAGAAAACACATGACGACTGTCAGTTGAGGAGAAAAAAATCAACTAAGCGACGGAGAGTTACAAGTTAAGACTCTTTCTCATGACTTTCATATATGTCACTACTAGTCCATATTTGATGGGAGCCAAATACGAATTAAACTAGGGAATTAAGCCTGTATGTCATTCCTCTCACTCTGCCGTGAGTTCAAATGTGGGTTCCTCACCTTTTGAGTTGAGCATTCTACCACTATGCTGTGGCTGTCCCCAAAACTCTTTCTTATGAATACATGATTATCAATAGGATACTATTACACTACAAATTCTTACATCTAATCATATACAGTAATCACCTAAGTTACTGAGTCTGGATGTATGTTCAGTGACACTGATGACAGTCTTAGTGCTAAAGATTGATAGACTAGGGGGTTCTCATAACGTCCGGTTTCAGTTCCTGATGGCTGAAGTCGGATTTTTATCTCCGTCAGAAATGACCTAAATTCGGCCGTAGGACCCCCAACCAATGTTAAAAATAAATAATCTAAAACATACAAAAATAATATAAGCTCTTAATCTATTATATAAAAATAGTAAAACTAAACTTAACAATATTGTTTACAATTACTTGTGTACCCTAAAACATAAAAATAGTAAAATTACACTACAGTACAATACTCCTTACATTTACTCGAGTGGTCAGCTTGCACTCTGGAAAGGGCAAGGGAGGGAGAGGCAGGCCTATTGGACGGGAAAACTGGAGAGGCAGATGCTGAGGAGACTGGGGCAATCTATAGAGGTAAAGTTTCTGGGGGCTCTATCTTCATGAAGAATTGGTCAAGGCGAGTCTAGAAGGATGCCCTTTGCTTCTCCTTATATAAGTCCTTGTAACACCTCAGGGCATCATTGTCCACTCTCGACCTTAGTGTTCCTGGTAACGTTGGGATCCTGAGCCTCGAGCTTTACCAATAATTCCTCTACCAGGGCAAACGTGTCTTCCAATTCCCTGGATGTGAATTTCTTGGGCTCTGGGCTTGGTAGTTCTTCCTTCTCTTCAGTCATCTGCTTCTCCAGTTGAATGGGGTCCTTGGTAGACAACTCCTCACCATGAGATTCCAGAAACTTTGTTTATCATCAGCCTCCATATCCAACTCGAGCTCCTTAATCATGACAACTACGTTCTCGGATACAGCCTCAACTGTCTCCTCAAAGTCTCGGAAGTCATTCACAAATTAGGGGCATGCTTTTATCCATTCTCAATTCAAGTTCGTTTGCATCTCTTCCTCCCAAGCATCAGCTTTATTCTTCACACCATGAAGAATATTGTACGACTTCCAGAAGTCCTTGAGAGTCAAGTTCTTCTCCTTATCAGTTGCCCTGAGAGGTATAGCGATTGTCCTTCAGAGGTAATAAGCCTTGAAAGAGGCAGTAACCTCTGATCCATTGGCTGTAACAGGGAATTGGTATTAGATAGAAGTTAAGCCACCTTTACATTAGGATGAAAGTCATCCAAATGGGCAGGATGACCAGGGGCATTATCCGGGATTAGCAACATCTAATAGGGTAGACCCTTGGAGGCACAGTGCCTCTCTGCTTTAGGCACAATATGTTTGCTGAACCATTTCTCAAATACTGTATATGAAGGAATATCCAAGCCTTCTTGTTTGACTTCCAGATGATTGGCAGTTGACCCCTCCAAATGCCCTTGAGTACCCTTTGATTTTCTGACAAATAAACCAACGAGAACTTCAGCTTACAGTCTTTAGAAGCATTAGCCCCCAAAAGTAAAGTCAGTCTCTCCTTGCTGAATTGGCGATGTATGTACGAGACTAGGCACACGCTTCCAGAACAAGCCAGTCTCATCCACGTTAAATACATGTTCGGCACAGTTACCCCCTTCCCTTATAATCTTAGCAAAAGCAATAGGAAACATTTTTGCTGCTTCCTTATCACCACTAGCAGCTTTGCATTGAACTCTTATTTTATGAAAATTAGTACGAGCCTTAAAACGATTATGCCAACCCCTTCTAGTCACAAACTCTTCACTTTGCACTCCCTTCCCCCATTTATTTTTTCAAGGCTTTGATCAATATTTTAGCCTCTTCCTGTATTATCACCGTCGATTCTGGTACTCAAGCCAAAGTACTAGCAATCTCTCCATTTCGACCATACGGTAACTACACCTCATAGTGATCACAGTGGACATCATAGGAGTCGAAACTTTCACGAGGTCATGGATGCAATCTTTTTCTTTGCTGATCATGGCCACGGTTGTACAGGCTAATCCAAGATTGCGGCCAATATTCGTAAAAGTTTCTCAATATTCAGCACGGTTTACTATTAATTTCCATGGTGATGTGTTTTGTTTTCTTCATAGCACTGCCATCATAACTATCACCAACATACTTGGGAGACATAGTAATGTCATTAACGAGCAAAACAAACAAGAGAGCAGACAAACAAAAGGCACAAAATAGCCAACGAGAATAAATTGAGTGGTGGTTCTTCTTTTAATGCCACATGATGCCGTATTCTTCACAATTCTCAACAAACTTTTTTGAATAAAATTTTATTTACTGTTATGTGTTTGGTATTTTCTTTTAAATTCAATATAATCCTCCAATATAACAAAATATATTAACAAATAAATAAATAAAGCTATTAGCTTGATATATACGAATACAGCTGTTCTGCTAGCTGTATATTCGTATTTATTTAAAAAAAATCGTATTTACGGCTGTGTTTGGTAATTTTTCTTTAAATCAATATAATCCTTCAATATAACTAAATATATATACAAATATATAAATAAAGCCATTAACTTGATAAGTATGAATACAGTTGTGCTGCTAGCGGTCTATTCGTCCTCCGCGCTCACAAACCATTCAGCACGTGCTGTTTGAATTTACAGCACCACCCAGGTAGGCTGAAAAATTACTTCAGTGATAATTTATTAATTATTTACTGACCTTCGGCGTAACTCAGAAAAACGTTCTATGAGGGCCTCCTACGTTGTCGTGAACTCGCATAGACTGGTTTTAGCATAACATTAATGCTAATTAGTTCAGTTTGAGGTGAAATATGAAAGGAATGAAAATTTTTATTTCAGTAACTTCCTTCCACTGCTTAAATTGCCTTGGCTAGAGAACCTAATTTTTTTTTTTTGAAAATCAACAAAAAACTGATCTATCTCTGTCTTTTATCTTAAATATCTCTATTTGTGTCTTTCATTAGTTATTATATATTTAGTGGTTATTTGTTTAATTATTTATTTATTTCCTTTTTTCTATCTATTTTTCATTGTTTTAATGGTACTTCATCAATTTCTCAAAACAAAATTATTCTTATGAATCTGCTCTTTTGATTTTTGCTTACTAACTCTTTGAAATGATTTATCAATGTGTGTGCTCATTTTTATGGAAAGTGAGATTCACTGAAAAATGTGCTAATTTTCTCTAGTTTGAGACTAATTGAAAGCATTCCGTAACTAGTGTCAAGATATTGCAGTTTACCATCTACTACAAATTGCTTTATACTACTGAATTCTAAATGTGTTGTTCAGTAACAAACGTCCCAAAGGGGATATAATTAAAATATTTTTTTTAAGATTGTAAGCGAGTTTGTAAGAATATCAGTGCATAAATAACACGTAAGATTGATGATTAATATAATTTCATGTAGAAACAAAGTCCCTCTTTAGCTTTAATTTCTCGCAAATTTAATATTTAGGCTATTATGCAATGCGAAAGATAGAAAATCTTAGGAAAAACATATACACTGTGTTTCGGTAGATGTAAAACTTTGATCCACAAAAATTTAAATCCGCAATTGATACCCCTCACATGATCTTTACGTCAGACACACTTGAAGATTTTCTTTATACAACATACATAACAATTAGGCGAATGGGGCAGGACACAGACTGATTAGAGCTGGTGGGAGATTACGGCTGAATGTTCATCCAAACACCCCACTGCAGGATCGGTGAGCTGAGTTATTCATTTTACTTTACTATATCATAAAATGAATACATATTCAGATGTGTATACTAGGAAAGTCCCAAAAGCAATATATCTATGATAAGTAAAAAAAAATTATTTTTTATATGAAATCCGGAACTGTATCTTGAAACAATCCGTTTCTTTGCAGTATTCTCTCATTCTCTGTATAGTGAAGACGTGCCCCTCTTCTCTCCAGAGAAGACAAATAGTCGCCAACCATAGGAAGTCTAAAATTTCTCCAGACCACCCATCCTGAACCTGCTAATCTCACAGTGAGGAAACATCCAGTGGTTCCCCCTATTTCAGGAGAAGATTACCACCCGTACATCCTACAAGGAGTACCTCCATTTTATATAGTTTTTCTTTTCAAGAAATGATAAATGGTTTTTATTTTTGTTTCTTTAAAATATGGAGATAAGCTGGAGATGACGCACCGTCAACTGGAGAAAACACTCCTCACAATTGGCCAACTGGAGATAGTGCATCTCATAATTAGGCAACTGGATAAAGAGCACCTTAAGTTAGGCTAGGTTAGATTAGGTTATCTCCAGTTGGCCAGTCATGAGGAGTGCCCTCTTAAGTTGAACAACACTGAGGTGAGTCTTCTCCAGTTCAGACAAATATTGATAGGGTAATAACAAAGGTACATGATTGGCTAAATCTTTACCCGCACAGTGGGGAGGACTCATTCGGGGAAAAATTACTAGATTACGTACTGTTCCTCTCCAGCTGTATAACAATTTTATACCTGCTGTAGTGTGTAAAGGAAAAGGGACATTACATGTCACTATTCTTTCATCCACAGCTTTGATATAATAATTTGAAATTTTTCATTTTTCACCACGAGGCGAGGAGGAGTAAAACGCTATCATAGAGAAGAGCTGTTGGTTAACATTATCAAAAAATAACTCGGATACACTCAATATAATATCGTTGTATTATTAGCTCTGAAAATGTTAGGTAATCTTGTTTAAATGGTGGATCATATTTTATATACTCTACATAATATTAAATAATCTCATATATTAGCATTATGGTAGCTAACGAACTAGTTTTATTTATGATAGACAATTTCCCAATATTTTGTTATCCATTCCAAAAATATTTAAGAGAAGAATTCACATTGCTGTCCAAACTCAAAAGACTTGTACGTGCAAACGTAGTTTATCTAGAAAACTTATGTTGCAGAATATAAGTAATTTAGCAAAACTATATTATGGATGATGGGGGACGCTCATCATCCTCTCCCATTGATCACATCCTGGGTTGGCAGGATCATTGGGAGAATCCTTGTAGACAGATGTGATTATGAATTAGTTTCTTGTCATGTCTGTCTACGTTACGCTATGGTGGTTGATCATTAAACCAGTGCTTCTGGGTGTTGAGTCATGCCATTGCACAGCCTTTTATCTAGGGGCGCTTTTTTCTCCTGGGTGGGCGGAAAACAAGACCACGTCCATGTTACCCTGCTTGAAGTAAAAGCGCGATTAAATGGTGTGGGATGGGGGAACTCGGAATACCCTCCTCTGCATCGTATTTCTACAAAGAGGCAAGAGAAGTGGGGGTATTCTGGCAAAATGAGATCCATCCAGAACCCTAGTAATTGGGTCTCTGAACGTGTGTGGTTGTGGTGTAAGTGAAAGTAAGAGGGAGGAGATAGGAATTGCTATGTGGAGAGAAAGATGGATGTGCTTGCACTGAGTGAAACTAATATAACAGGGAATGGTGAGGGGACAATTGGGAGTGTGGTAGGTAGGATGTCTGGAGTTGAGAGAGGGCGAGGAAGAGAGATATGTTAACAGAGAGATATGTTAGTGTGTGATGGAATGGAAGGAAGAGTCATTTCAAATAATAGTGATTAAAATGAGACTGGGATGCCTGGTTTGAGCGTTTGTAAGTGCATATGGCCCTAACTGAGAAAGAAGTGAGGAACAAAGAGGAGAAATATGGGTAAAATTGAATGACTGTGTGGAAGACTTGGGAATGAGTGTGAATGTGGTGTTGATCGGAGATTTGAATGCTAGAGTAGGGAATTAGCCAGTGGACGATGTGATTGGGAAGTATGGAGTACCTGGTAAGAATGAGAGTGGAGTGAAAATTATAAAAATGTGCATTGAGAGAGAGAGATGTTAATTGCCAATACTGCACTTAAAAAGAAGGATATGGACAAGTATGCATAGGTCAAAGTTGATTACTGTAAAGTAGTTGACAGAGCATAATAGATTGTTGTAGTGGAAAGGAGGTTGATTGGAATAGTATTGGATATGAATGTACTGAGAGGAGCTAGTGGTGGAATATCTGATCATTATTTAGTGGAAAGTAGAGTGAGAATGGGAGAAAAGTGGGGAAGGAGGAGAAACGAAAGAGGAAATGTGAGCAAACTGAATAAAAAAGAGAAAGACTGAGTATAAAGCTAGTCTGGGGAATGTGTGGAATATAGTGAAAGAGAAAGTGGAGGATGGAGTGGAGGAAGAATGAAATTGTTTCAAGGAAGAAGTTTTGAAGTGTTGCAGAAGCAGTGTTTAGATGGAGACTAACAGGTGGAAGTAAAAGGAAAGGTAGTGAAAGGTGTAATAAGGAGGTGAGTGCAGTAGTGGCTGTAAAGAAGCAGGGATTTAAGGCATGACTGTAGATAGATAATGTAGAGGCATATGATAGGCATAGTGCAAAGAGGAGGTTAGCGAAGCATATGATGAGGGCGGCAAAGAGAGAAGCAGATGTAAGGTGGAGTAGAAGCTTGTATGAGAATTTTGAAAATAATAAAATGTTTTGGAAGGAAGTGAAAAGAGTGACAAAAGGCGAGTTTGGTAGGGAGGGGTGGGTGAAAGGAACAGATGGGAAAATGCTAGTGGATGAAATAAAGGTGAGATATAGATGGGCTATGTATTTTAAGAAACTGCCACATGAGAAAGATGATAGAGAGGCAGAGATTGTGGCTAAGGGAAATGAATGGAGAATGACAATGTTAGGTTATGAGAATGATAGAGATATAACAAAAGAAGAGGTGCATTTAGCAATGAAAGCAGGTAAAGTAGCAGAGGTAGATAGGTGTCATATTAAATGCTTATGAAAAGGTGAGAAGGCATTAGTTAAATGGATGATTTGGTTGTTAAATGTATGTTTCAGGAAAGGGAGGATCCCAGTTGATTGAAGGAGTGCATGTGTAGTTCCATTTTATAATGAGAAAGGAGATAGAAATAAGTGTAGAAGAGTTAGAGGAATCAGTTTATTGAGTAATTACCTAATTGTAATTACCTAATTGTGTTTACGGGAAAGAGCCCAAAGCTCGTATCTTCCCGTCTCCTGATCGGTTCTATTTTATACTTAGTGATACTTATCATACCTGTCCTTAAAACTATGGATTGAGATAGCATTAACTACCTCCTCGCTTAGCGAATTCCAATTATCAACTACTCTTTGAGTGTATTAGGTAAGGTGTATGGAAGAGTGTTAATCGAGAAAATTAGGGAAGGCACAGAGATATTATCTGGGGAAGAACAGTATGGGTTCAGGAGAGGAAAAGGATGTGTAGATCAGGTGCTTATGGTAAGACAGGTGTGTAAGAAGCTCTTGGAGAAAGGTAGGAATGTTTATTAGGCTTTTATGGACTTAGAGAAAGCATATGGCAGGACTGATAGAGAGGCGTTATGGGATGTGTTGCGGCTGTATGAAATATGTGGAACTTTGTTGAATGTTTTACATAAATAGTAGAGCATGTGAAAAGTCGAGAATGGTATGAGTGATTGGTTTGAAGTGAATGTAGGGTTACATCAAGGTTGTGTAATGTTGCCATGGTTGTTTAAAGTATAAATAGATGGAGTGGTAAAGGAAGTAAATATAAGACTATTAGACAGAGATTTGGAACTAGTGGGCGAGTATGGAAGGTTGTGGAAATTTAATCAGTTGCTATTCGTGGATGACTCTGCACTGGTGACTGATACTGGACTGAGAGGCACAAGGAGTGTTAATGTTGGCAGATTGAATGTAGGAGTGACTGGGGAGTTGTTTGAAGAAGTTGAGAGTTTTAAGTATCTGGGGTCACACGTATCAAGTTATGGACTGGTGGATGCAGAGATAAGTCAGAGTGGAGGATGCGACTAAATGTGTAGGTGGGTTGAAAAGTGTAATGAAAAATAGATATTTGGGACTGTAAGTAAATAGAAGGATATATAAAGGTGTGGTTGTGCCGACAGCATTGTAATGAATTGAGAATTAGTATGCAAAAGAGGATGAAATGAAAAAATTGAATGTGATTACCTAATTGATTACCTAATTGTGTTTACGGGAAAGAGCCCAAAGCTCGTATCTTCCCGTCTCCTCATCGGTTCCATTTTATACTTAGTCATACTTATCATACCTGTCCTTAAAACTATGGATTGAGATAGCATTAACTACCTCCTCGCTTAGCGAATTCCAATTATCAACTACTCTTACACTGAAAAAGTATTTCCTTACATCCTGCGAAGAAGTTTTCTTACGAAACTTCAAACTATGACCTCTAGTTCTAGAGCCAACCATATCAAAATATCGATCCCTATCCACTCTATCATAACCATGAAGGAATTTAAAGACTGTCACTATATCCCCCCTCACTCTTCTAGCTTCGAGTGATGGTAAGTCTAATTCCCTCAGCCTCTCATCATAACTGAGATTGCGTATTTCTGGCACCAGTTTCGTGGCATGTCTTTGAACTTTTTCAAGCTTAGCTATGTGCTTTTTCAAGTGCGGATTCCAAAAGGGGGCTGCATATTCGAGTTTTGGCGTCACATAGGTTACATAAATATTTCTGAACATTTCCTTGTCCATGTGCCTGAAGGCTACCCTTACATTTGATAAGAATGCATATGCTGTCCTTACTATGCCATTTATATGTATTTCTGGAGACAAATCTGCCAGTATGTTTACTCCTAGATCTCTCTCATTTTCTGTCTCTTGAAGTTGTACTCCAGCCACCGAGTAGTCAAGCTTGGGCCTTTTTGCACTTGTACCCATTCTCATTAGCTTACATTTTGAAGCATTGAATTTCATTAGCCACTTTTCTGACCACTCATGCAGATTATTTAGATCCTCCTGAAGTTCTCTACCATTGTTCTCGTTTTTTTACTTTCTTCACAATCTTTGCATCATCTGCAAACATATTCATGAATGAATTTACAGACTCTGGTAGGTCATTTACATATACAAGGAACAAAAGTGGCCCTAAAACTGAACCCTGTGGAACTCCACTACTAACTCTTCTCCATTCAGACACTGAGTGTCTTACTCTAACCCTCTGTTCCCTTCCTTCTAAGTAATTTTTATCCATTCCAAAACATTTCCACCTATTCTAGCCATTGATTGCAGCTTCCTAATAAGTCTCCCATGTGGAACAGTGTCAAACGCTTTCTGGAAGTCTAGGAATATGCAATCTGCCCAGCCCTCTCTTTCCTGTAAGATTTGGCTTACCTCATCATAAAATTCTAATAAGTTTGTTACTGTTGATCTACCTTCTCTGAAGCCATGTTGCCTCACTGACAAAAAGTTGAAGGATTCCAAGTGAAGAGAGATATGTTTCCTTAGTAGTTTCTCCATAACTTTGCAAACTATGCTGGTCAAGGAAACTGGTCTATAGTTCAGAGCCGTATCCCTCCTTCCCTTTTTGAAGATAGGTATCACATTTGCTTGTTTCCAGCATCTTGGAATCTCCCCCGACTCCAGTGACTCCTTAAATATGATACTTAGTGCCACTGATATTGTGTTTGCGCATTTTTTAAGCACATGAGGGGATATGTCATCAGGACCTGTAGCTTTATGAACATCTAAATCCCTCAGCGCTTTGCATACCTCTGTGGCTGTAAGGTTGATGTTCTCTAATACCGGCCCTTGAGCTTCTATCACTGCAATTTGAGGGGGTGAGGTATTTTCTACTGTAAATACTGACTGAAACTCCTTGTTCAATTCTTTGCAGATCTCTTCATCCGTCTCAGTGATGCTTCCATCCGCTCTCTTTAGCCTTAAAACCTGTTCTTTTACCTTCAGTTTTCCTCTGATAAAGCTGTGGAAAAGCTTGGGATTTTCTTTAGCCTTCCTGGTGATGTCCCTCTCATAGTCTCTCTCTGCCTCTCTCCTTTTACTTAGGTAGTCATTTCTTGCTCTTTTGTAGGTTTGCCAGGCATTTATGTTTTTTCTCCTCCTATACCTTTTCCAGCATTTGTCTCTCCACTCCTTAGCTCTTTTACACCCATTATCGAACCATTTCTCTCTGGCATGTATTGTAGAAGAGATGTTTGAGAGGTATGATTGGTGTATCTAGAATATATAGAGTAAGAAATGAGGATGTCAGGCAGAGAATGGGTGTTGAAAGAATGCTGTCAGATAGGTTATATAAAACAGTATTGAGTTGGGCTGGACAGATGGAAAGGAGAAGGGATGAACGAATAGCAGAGAGTGTGGAGTGCAGAAGAGATTGGACTTAGGCCAAGAGAGAGACCTAGAATGAGATAAATTAATGGTTTGAAAAGGGCATTGAATTCACGTGGAATGTCAGAGAACAAGGAAGAGAATGTGCAAGAGATAGGAACGAATGGAGGAAGATTGTGCATCGGTGACATGTGCCAAAATAACCTTTCTCACCTGGTGGCTCAGTGAACTGTGATGGACGTGTGTGAGGGGAGTTGCCATGTGATGGAGCAATGGAGGTAAACCATTTGCGGCTGTTATGCCTCTGTAGAATATCCTTGCTTGTGGGTGACCCAAGCAGGATGGAAAGGGAAGAAATATGTCAACCCTTTATCCCCAAAGAACCATGAGGTGTAGCTGAGGTATGTGTACATAGTGGTGAATGCATGTTTCTTGGCTCTAGTATCTCTTATTAAAGAGGGAATGGGCCATGTATATGTATGTACGATTGATATATGAGAAATGGCCGTTTCCTGTGTACATTAGGAGTATAGCCCATAAAGGGTTTCTGGTAATTATGTTTACATATACATAAGGAATTAGCTTTTGAGTGGCTAGTTACCTTCAGATGGCACCAAATTTAGAACATGTCAGAAATGAGCTCCATTTGCAAAATCTGTAACTGTATAAGGGCCAACAAAGTCACTTATTTTGCAAAATAGCATAACAGAATCTGTACCAAGATATTTGAAGCATGGTGTCTCGTGACTTTGATGAATCATACAGTCTCTCTGATGACATGCCCTCACGTTAAGTATCTAGGGATACTCAATTCTGATATATATATATAGGTATATATATATATATATATATATATATATATATATATATATATATATATATATATATATATATATATATATATATATATATATATATATATATATATATATATATTATTTTACTGATTTTGTTGTAGATTCCATTGATAAGACTTGATGTTCAGTCATCATATACATTTATATACAACTGCATCCTGTCTTATAACACAGAAAGGGACAGCAGTTTTGCATAATACAGAAAAGATATGCATTTAAAGATATATATAAATACATTATTTATACACAAGTTCCCTTTACATTAATCAGTGTATTTCTATGAAAATAAACCGACACATATTATATGGTGAAATCTACAGTTTAGCTGTTGTACCCTCTTCTGAATATTGGTATTTAACGCATTGTTTCGACAATTACGTTACATGGTGTCGGGTGTGAAAACATTCCAAGTGTCTCATGATATGATGTGACGTTGTATTTCACCCACAGAAGAACGAGAATACTCTGTGAAAGTAGTGATAATGGTGCATAGTGTTCATGAATAAACAAGCATGGCTGACAATAGCTACCTACCTGGACCTCTGTTTCCTAAAGATAACATTGGTGAGAATTGGAAAATATTTCAGCAGGGATTTGATATTTGCATAATAATTGCAGAAAAAAGTGAGAAAAGAAGATGAGGTAAAAACAACGATTCTTCTCCATTTTGGGTTTTGTGATCATGTAGACATCTTTAACACTCTTCCTATTGCTGAGGATGAAACGAAGAAATACGAAGACCTGGAAAAGGGTTTCAAGAATTACTTTGAACCCAAGAAGCTTGTTACTTATGAGAGAGATATGTTTAATATGAGAACAGAAGAAGAGGGTGAAAGCATAGATTCATATATAACTGATTTAAGGAAGAAAGCAAAGAGCTCCAAGTATGACCAGATGCATAATGAGTTAAGGGACAGGATAATTTGGGGAATAACAGATGTCATTCTAGGATGGGGTCTACTACGATTGGATGATCCATCACTTGAAGAGGTAAATACTGTAATCAGTGTCGAACCCATGAGGTTAGCAAAGAGCACATAATAAAATTTAAGGCTGTCATTCAGTCAAATATAAATTTAGTGTCCAGCAGCAAGTTCAAGCAGTATGGAACACCATGGCAAAACAAGAAAGATAAGTTTCCTTGTGTAACCACCAGGGAGCCAAGAGTTGCATATATTGCAGTCATAGGTATCCCTCTGGAAGGTGGTTCTATCCAAAGCAGAACAAAATTGTCACAGATGTGGATGCTGTGGCCATTTAAAGACTGTGTATCATCCTTGGATAGCACCAACTAAAGTCATACTCCTGCAGCATTAACAAGAAGCAAAAGAACTTGGCCAAGCCTCATTTTCCCAAGTACAAAATTTAATATAGTGCGTTTGTGGACATGGATGATGAAGTACTTGTGCTACCCAATAGGATCTTTGATAAAATGAAGCCCAATCCCGAGATGAAGAAGTCCAAGATTATACCTGTGTCATTCACTGGTAGTAAAATAGTTCCAGATGGCAAAATATGGATTGGTGGTATATATAATAATTTGAAGTTGAAACTGTTGCTGTAAGCCTTTACTCTGCATAAATGACTGCAATATTTTTAGGAGTTATAAATTTGATACAACCGTTGGTTGTAGATAAGTGTAGAGCAAATGTAAATTGTCTGATTTTTTAATACTCTTATATTTTTAAAGGGTCAGGTTGAATTAATGGGACTCTTCACTTAGACATAGATCCGAACATTAGTCCAGGTATACACCAACAGAGAAAAGTACCAATGTCCCTTGGAGGTAGACTCAAGCTGAACAAGAGGAAATGGAGAAATGGCATCAAAGTAACGGAAAATGGTCTAGCAGACTGGGTCAATAGTATGGTGATAGCAGAGAAGGGTGATAAGCTGAGAGTGTCCTAAGATCTATGAGACCTCAGTAGGGATTTGAAAAGACAACACTAACTATCCTTTACCTACTATTGAGGAAGTGTCAATCTAATGCAGAAGTATTTTTAGTTATTGAAGCTACTACAGCATTTTGGCAGCTTCCAATAGATGAGGAGTCATCCAATTTTTTTACTTTTAATACATAGTCTTTCAGATACAGGTATTTACAACAGGATTTTGATGTCAGTCCAGCCCGGATGCATGAAATTTTAGATTACTTGGAAGTTGTGGAGGTAATTATGGATGATATTCTGGTTCATGGAAGAAAAGATAAAGAACATAATGACAGGTTAAGAAATGTCCTGCAAAGATGTATGGATGGGCATTTAAGGTTAAATTCAAGGAAATGAAAGATGAAGACAAACAAAGTTGAGTATATAAAACATATGTTAACATCTGAGTGAACGAAACTAGACCCCAAGTAAGTAGAGGATTTAATCATATTTCCAAGTCCAAAGAAAATAATTAGCTTTTCATATTCATACTTATGATAAATAATTTGGTTAGGTTTATTCCCAATTTACCAGAGATAAATGAGCTACCTAAAAAATTCCTAACTAAAGACATTGACTTTCATTGGGGCGAAAAACACATTTAGTTCTTTGGGAATCTTAAAAATTTTGGTTACTGTAGCTCCTGCTCAAAGCTATTATAATGTAGAAGCACCTGTAACTCTTATTGTTGACTTTTTGGGCTATACCCTAGGATTTGTATTCTACAAAATGATAAACCTTTTGCTTATACTGCAAAGTTCCGCAAAAAAATACAATAAAATTATGCACAAATTGAGAAAGAGTTGTTAACAATACTTTTTGGTGTAGAAAAATTTCACTGATATTTATACTGAAAACTGAATGTTACAGTAGAGTCAGATTACAAACCACTGGAGATTATTTTTAAAATGCCTCAGTCAGCTGCTCCTCTCAGATTACAAAGTATGTTGCTAAGACTTCAGAAATATTCTCTCAATGTTCTGTATAGGAAGGGTAAAGAAATGTACATTTCTGAAGCTCTATTCCAGCTTAAATAGACTGAAGAACTAGGTAATTCTTTAGATGAAGTTACTATAAATATAGCTTATAGTGATATTAATGAGTATACTGTTGTTAATGAAGACATTATTATAAAGAAGACAAAAAAAGATATAACTTTGCAGCTGTTGAAGGTGTTCACTTTAAAGAAATAGCCAGGTAGTGAAAGTCAAACTCCTGTAGATATTCAAGCATATTGGAATTTTAAGGATTAAATTAGCTATTTAAGTGGATTATTAATTTAGATGAGATGAATTATTGCCCCCAGAGAGTTGAGGCGAATTGTCCTCAATAATCTCCATAAGTCACATCAAAAGATAAATAGGGCAATGAAATTAGATAGAGGTCTTGTATACCGGCCAAGAATGAATGCGGAAATTAGGGATTTGATTAGTTCATGTGATAATTTCAATGCTTTTTGTAATCATCAAATAGAGGAACCCTTAATGCCACATGATATCACTGATGTGCCATGGCAAAAATTAGGTGCTGATCTTCTTGTGCTGCATGGCAAAATATATTGTCTCGTGGTTTTTAGAGTATTTTTTTAATTTGATGTCATTAATAATGTCATTCATGTCATTAAATGCTGTAAGCATCAATATGCTAGGCATGGTATTCTAGAAACATTCCACAGTGACAATTGGCCACAGATTACGGAAAGAGAATTTCAACAGTTTTGCAAGGCCTGTGGTATGCACCACACAACTTCTCCTAGATATCCTAGAAGTAATGGTTTAGCTGAGAAGTGTATAAAGATATTAATGAAATAGCATATAAAGATGCCAAAGATGCATTCCAAAGCCTTATAGACTACAGAAATACTCCAGTTTGAGGGAGATGCCAGTCCTGCACAGTTATTATTTGGCCGATGAACTCGTACCACACTTCGTACATCCCCATATTTACTGAAACTTAAGATTTTAGACCCAGTGTTTAGTAAGCAGCAGCTTAAAGAATGTCAAGACTCTCAATAATTCTATTATGATAAGCAGACTATACGTTTAGACAATTTGGAGTAAGGAGATGTGGTTAGGATTAAAGACTGCCAATGCATGGAAGCTAGGAAGGCAATTGGGGTGGCACCCAGATCACATTTGGTAAAAGACTGCTCTGCTCATATATTCAGTAGAAACAGAAATCATTTGATAAGCAAGGATGAGTCCCGTCTAGTATTCTCTGGGCATGATTCTGAGGAAATTTGCGCTAAAAATAAGACACCAGGCAAAATGGTAACCACCCACAGAAGCCCAAGGCATTTGCAGAACCACCAGGGGTTTTGGAAAGTCTAAGTAATAATGAGGGTAATTTGTCAATAAGTGAAAGTCTAATGACAACATCTTGAGGTTGAGTAATCAGACCAACTAAAAGATTAAACATGTACAGTTTCTAACCAATTTTATTTCTCTATTTTGATATTTGATTAATTTTTAAGTTACAAGAATGATTCTAATTATGCTGCTTTATGATTTTTTATCATCTTTTTAGATAAAAAAAGGAGGATGTTCAGATTAGTGATATAATCATAATGTTAAAATAATGTGACTAGAATTTATTATTAAGTTTTATATTACTATAGAAAGGATATTCATTAAAAGAAATGTTTAAATGCATTGTTTATATGCATGCTCCCTCTATATTAGCTTAATGTGGCCTCTTTCTATGAAAATAATTAAAATACATATTACATGGTAAAGATGAAGTTTAGTTTTTGTACCCTCTTCTATACATATTGGCACGACGTATTATTTAACCAATAACATTATACTCCTCCATGTCCACCTCATTACATAAATGAACCTGCTCTTTATGTATTGATTACATATATTAGATATTACAAAGACTCCTCGGCTATATCTCTCAATGCGGACTGTTTGGCACTGTCTGTCATTTTGGCATCTTCGGGAATTTCTTCACAGTTGTATTCATCTCTTGCTAATTCTTCAGGAAGGCTGTTAATCTTACCTGAGTGTAAAGATCAAAAAGAGAAAACTGAAAAAGTTAGTCATATTTAACAACCAAATAAACTAATAGTTTGGCTTATATTATCAAGGAATGTGATACTCAACTTTGGTCTGATCACTGTATATTAATTCATAAATGTTTGTGAGAACTCAATATGCATGAGAGAATTAGTTCTCCACCCCTTTTTTGACCATAAGGTCTTACAGATTCATTGAGTGTATTCATGTGAGGGTTGTGTTGTGCTCTGTGACCATACGTACGGAAGCCAATACAAAATTTTATGAGCAATAGTACATACATCCTATATGTGGTTACCATCTCACTAAAATAACAGTCCTCTTATAGAAAACATAAAAAAATTATGAATGTACTTACTTAAAACAGCCTTATTTCTTCTTTGATATATACAGTTAATGAATGCGTATAAGACTGTATAAAAAGTTAATACCGATGTCATTACTAGGAAGGTTGCGGAGCCTCCTATTTTCTCCATCAGAATTCCACCCAAGAATGCGCCAGAGGCCTTGCCTAGAGGAAGTTAAAGCAAAAAATCTTTTAAGTCAGGATGAAATTCAGGAGCTATGTGTTTCCTCTGAGGAAAATTGATATTAAATTGGAAAAGCTTTTAGAAAATAGTTTAGGAGAAAATAGGATTAATTGGAAATATTTTGGAATGTTCTTTGTTTAAGGAGATTAGAGCTTTACTTAAGTGAGGAAAAATAAGGATTAAATTTGACAAGCTTTAAATTTTCGTTGTATAAGAAGAATTGATATTAAAATTGGACAGACCTTAGTGCTTTACTTGGCTTCAGGAAGCTAGGTTTAAATTTTAAAGACTCAAGAGTTTCCTTGATCCAAGAGAAATCACGATTAAATTGGACAGACTCAGGAGCTTCTCTTGGTTCAAGAGGAATAAAAATTGGAAGTGGACAGACATTTTATCTTCTCTTAGCATAAGGAAAAAACGGATTATATTTAACACTACTTAGAGGATTTCTTGGCTTAAAAAGAATTAATATTAGATTCAACAGGCCACAGAGCTCTCCTTAATTATAAAAGAAGTGGGATTAAAATGGAAATGTTCAAAAGTTTTTTTGCTTCACTGGAATATTATTTTGACTTGAACATACTCTAGACCATTCCTTGTCTTAAAAAGAATCAAGATTAAATTTGTAGAGAATTCTTGTGAATGAATGACTTAACCTTCACAAAAATGATTTGATAAGGGGTCCTCGACTTACATCAGAGTTCCGTTCCTCAAGACTTGACATAACCTAATTTTCAGCATAAGTTTGAACACACCTAAATATGTATACAGCACAGTATTGCTTACCATTACTCCTGTATTCTTGGGCTCTCGAGTTGGCATTTCTTCCTCCTCTTCAGTCATCTGCTTCTCCAGTTGAATAAGGCTCTCAGCAGATAACTCCTCTACATGAGATTCCAGTAGCTCTTGTTACATCATTAGCCCCCATCTTCAAATTAAGCTCCTTACTCAGGGCAACAATATTCATGATAACAGCCTCAGCTGTCTCCTCAAAGCCATGGAAATCATTCATAAACTGGGGACACAGTTTCTTCCATACTCCATTCAAATTCGTCTGATGATGCTCCTTGAGCTGTTACATATAATGAGAGGTTTCAGAAATCACCCTTTCCACCAGAGGGTACTGTACTTCGTACCCATACCATTTCAACATTTGCCTCATTACACATCAAATATATACCAAAGTCTAAAACAACATCCTTTACAAGAATATCCATCACGAAATGTGATAGCATGATTTGGACATGCTATCAAGTTCGCTTCATCCATGTCCTCCACGTAATTGAGTGTGCCCTGTACTTGATACTTAGTACATGGATACAGAGAATATGAAAAGGGTAATTTTAAAGAGGCAGCTCTCCTCTTGCTCAGGGCATGCAAAATACACATTGAATTGCAGGTACGTCAACCCACAGGTAATAAGAAGACTAAATAAAGAGGTGCTTTGGAAATGTAGAGGCTCACTAGGATACGTCGTTGATGCTGGTCATCCAGCCAAATCACTAATTACCTCTCCACTTCCATCATTCGGCCACTACGCAGCTTAGTAATCACAGTGGACTTTATAGGAGCAGAATCTTTCACAAGTTCAAGGATCCGATCTTTATCCTTAATAATCGTCGCCACAGTCGAACAGCTTAACCCTTACAAATGAGCACAAGAACAATATGGCATATAAGCAAGAACTGGGCAATGCTTCTTTTTCAGTCTAATGACGTGTGATGACGCATTATTTTGCCATGCTCAATAAATTGTTCCGAGAGCAAAGTTCGTATTTATAAATGTATACATGTATATGGTAAATTTGTAAATAAATTCAAACTAGCTTCTTCACATAACTAAATACATAAACAAATAAATAAATAAAACTTGATAATTCTGTCATGTGATGACGTATTCCTACGCTAAACTCAACAAACTGTTCAACGGTCAAAGTTCGTATATACGAAGCAAACCACAAAGGTCGAGAAAATTATTTGTTAATAATTTATGGTAAGATGCGTCGTAACAACGATACATCATAAGTCAAGGAAATCGTAAATTGAGGACCCCCTGTAATTTGTAGTAGCCTGTTTAGACTTAAGAAATATAAAAGTGGTTTTATAAAAGGGGAAACGTGTATAATTACCACTACTGATTTTGCTGTGGATGTCATTTTTTATAGTTATCGTATGTGACTCCTGTGAACTTTTATGAATGAGTGCAATTATCAGTCCATAATACAATATCACTAAGTAGACATGTAATTTTTAATTTTGCAATGTGAAATGCAATTATGTATGTTTTGTACCACAGTTTACATATTACTGCGAGAAGTATAAGAAGCCATAATAATTATATTTTAATTTATAGTTTACCTTTGAAACAGCATAATATAGATATATTTCAGTTTTCCCTTACCTATAGCAAAGACTATATCTCATTTAATCCCTTATATATAGTATACAATGCTAAAATCTATTGCAATTTGCATCTTTCCTATACTACAAGATTTTAAAGTTCTATTGCAATATATAGCTTGCAGTATACATACATACATATACCTTGGCTGTTTCCCCCTTAAATTGGGGTTAGCCGACATCAAAAAAGGAAAACAGTTTGCAGTATAAAATATTGAAATTATATTTCAGTTCAATATTTACCTATAGTATAGGAAACGACAATTATATAGTACAGAAAACTACTATTATATTTCAGTTTGCCTTACCTATAGTATAAGATGCTAAAGTCATACTTTGGAGAGTTGCTTGTGACCCCTTAGGGGCTAAATAATTAGCATAGGACACCATGTTGGCTACAAAAACGCCAAAAGCCACACCATGCAGGAGATGAATCGGAATAAATAGCCAAGGGTTAGTAGTTACTGCATAGAGAAGGAGACGGAAGCTGCTCACAGCTAGATTCAGAGAGAATGTGTGAATATTCCCAATTTTAGCTATTATGTAGCCTGTAAGAGAAGAAATTATTATTTACAATTGTTATTATTATTATTATTATTATTATTATTATTATTATTATTATTATTATTATTATTATTATTATTATTGCTTAGTAGTTGTAGCAAGGGATGGCAGTGGAAATAAGGCTACCATCTCTGTATTCCTTTCATGTCGTAAAAGGTGACTAAAAGAGATTTGGGTGCTAGTATTGGCAATCCCTCCTTCAGAATTTACTCATGCCCAAATGCAAAGCATCTTTTCGTTACAATTTTGGCCAACTTACGAATTTCAGTATATGTCATGATGTCTGACAGATGATATCATTAATAGTTTTTTATATGCTCAAAGAATTGTTTAGTCCTGAAATATATAATATCCCCTTATGTCGTGGAACGACACATTTTTCGTTTATTTATGCATAAATACAATATATATATATATATATATATATATATATATATATATATATATATATATATATATATATATATATATATATATATATATATATATATATATATATATATATATATATATATATATATATATATATATATATATATATATGTATATATATATATATATATATATATATATATATATATATATATATATATATATATATATATATATATATATATATATATATATGAATCTTTCTTTTTTTTACCCCTGCCGGGACTTGAACCTAGGACTTATAATTACTAAGTCAAGGCGCTACCAACTACACCACAGAAGGTTAAAAGGTATCAGACCTTATAGCTTATATCTGCTATACTTAGGAATGAACGCATTCTATCTGAATGCCACTATGTTCATATTACAGATTCCCCAACCTCACTCGTGGCTTCATTTTCGCATTTAATTCAACTCCCAATCTATTTCAGGTTCAACAATAACCAAATAAGCACATTACATATGTGAAAACATGAATCATATATTTACCCTGACCGGAACTTGAACCTAGTTAGTAGCGCCTTGACTTAGTAATTATAAGTCCTAGGTTGAAGTCCCGGTCGAGGTAAAAAATAATTCATGTTTTCACATATGTAATGTGCTTATTTGGTTATATATATATATATATATATATATATATATATATATATATATATATATATATATATATATATATATATATATATATATATATATATATATATATATATATATATATATATATATATATTATATATATATATATATATATATATATATATATATATATAGGAAATCCCCATTTAACTTCAGGGATCTGTTCCTGACCGGTGAATTAAATCGGATTTCAACGTCAGTCGGAAAAGACCTAAATTCGAACTTTGATCCCCCAACCCATATTAAAAATAAATCATCTAAAACAGAAAAATAATCTTACTTCTTAAGCAATCATAAAAGAATAGTAAATATAAACTTAACAGTATTGCTTACCATTATTTGTGTACCCTAAAACATAAAAATAGTAAAATTACACTACAGTAAAATATTGCTTACATTTTCTTGTGTGGTCGGCTTGCACACTGGAAGGGGTATTGCAAGGGAGGGAGTGACAGGCTTATTGGGAGGTGGAAGCTGGAGAGGCAGGTGTTGAGGAGACTGGGGCAGGTGAGTCTGGAGAGGTAAAAGAACATACGGCAGATGATGGAGATCCTGGGGCAGGTGAGTTTGGAGACGTAAAAGAACATGCAGCAGACGATGGAGATACTGGGGAAGGTGAGTCTGGAGAGGTAAAAGAACATACAGCAGATGATGGAGATACTGGGGCAGGTGAGTCTATAGTGGTAGAGGGTACAGGAACTGTTTGTGGGGGCTCTACCTTCACGAAGAATTGGTCAAAGTGAGTCTGGAAAGATACCCTGTTCTTCTCCTTATATTTCCTTGTAGCACCACAGGGCATCATTGATCCCTCTGTCGACCTTAGTGTACCTGGCAACGATGGGGTCCTGAGTGTCGAGCTTTGCCAACAATTCCTCTGCCAGGGCAAACATTTCTTCCAATTCCCTGGTTGTGAATCTCTAGGGCTCTGTGTTTGGGAGTTCTTCTTCCTCTTCAATCATTTGCTTCTCCAGATGAATAAGGGGCTCAGTAGATAATTCCTCTCCATAAGATTCCAGGAGCTCTTTTAAATCATCAGCCTCAAACTCCAACTTGAGCTCCTAACAAGACAACTACATTCTTGGTTAATGCCTCAACTGTCTCCTCAAAGCATCGTAGGTTGGAATCCTTCAACTTTTTGTCAGTGAGACATCATGGCTTCAGAGAAGGTAGATTAACATTAACAAAGTTATATATATATATATATATATATATATATATATATATATATATATATATATATATATATATATATATATATATATATATATATATATATATATATATATATATATATATATATATATATATATTTGCAAACCTGCACATTCCAACATTCATTCTTTATTTTTGATATGAAGTGTGTAGTTTTTCGTTTAATTAGTTCATAACTTCCTTCGCGGGATGAAAGTTTGTGAAACTGATGACGACTAGTGTGTGAGGGCAGATGGTGTGGAGCAGTCGTCACTCAAACTTAGAAGAGGGAAGGTCAGGAAGCCACTTATTTTGTTACCATATTCGCTGATTGAGAAGATAGCAGCATTACCCCCGAGCATATCCGCCGGTTGAGAAGATAGCAGCATTACCCCTTAGATTCTATAGCTATGTCTCCAAGTGGATGAGTACAGGCCATTTATTTATGTACAGTTCGATTAGCTTTCTTAGATTTTACTGATTTGCCGGTAAACAGTAGTCTGTTTTAGCGTTTTCGATATGTACATTTGCGACCTCCTTATATTATAAGGTAAATAGGATCTTTTATAGGTTATTCATTATTTATTAGTCTAGCTGCAAATGGGACACAGAGCGCAGAGAAATATCATTTATTCTTATCAAGTGTATTTAGGCTATATGCGTCTCTTCAAGCTTGTCCTATGTCCTTTCCATCTGTTATTGATAACTTGGGAATTAAGTGGCATTATTGAAGGAATGTGGACAGAGTGTTAGCCATTTAAACTTCCCCTCACCTTACCAGATTCAAATCTACAGCACAATGATAATACATTAGTGTACATAAGGAGTTGCTGACTGTACCACTAAATTTCTAAGATAAACTTGAAATTCAGAGCTGGATATGAAGATACCCTATATAATTAAACATCAACTTGCCTAAAAACAATATTTTTTTCTTAATCTTATTTTTCATTTTCATGTGGGGTCGCTGTATCCAGCTAGTCTTTTAAAGACTAGATATCTGGTTATGACTCTGAGGCTTATGGCTAGATGCTCTTTTTGGTATCAACCTTCTCTAGTGATCCAGCTTGGGAATGGCACTAAGTGGCTGAATATGAAATATCACTAGGTGATAATGCATGAAAAGTACCAAAGTACTTGGATTCATGGGTACTATAACAACCTTTACCTGAAAGGAACATGAAAGGCATCTCTCCCACAACACAATCCATGAATATTATGATGCCTTGTAACAGATTTGTGGCAGTGAAGTTCGAATTCCAGATAACAGAAACTTCCTTTAGATATATAAACTCAAAAGTACATATTAAGCCCATGGTTGTTCCCATTAGGAAGGAGGTGACCTGGAAAAAAAAGAATAAATATTCTGTTAGGGCATCAGAAGAATTGGGTGAGAATTATGAGAAGGGGGGCTGGAGATGAATGGAGCCCATAAAATTGAATGCACAGGAACGAATTAAGCTACAGAATTTCCTTGAGGCCCTTTGCATTGTACAACATTCGAGGCATTGATAATGATAGTCATTATCTATATATAAATAAGCTCCCCTACTTATCAACAACCCAGTTTTGAACATTCAGATACGAACATAAACCTACCCATGTATTAATGTATGTAATACTGTACTGTACTGTATTATTACATTATCATTATGGTATTAATATTCATTAATACTGTATACTCCCTGCATTATGTAGTAGTCTAGTGTTTTTAACCTATGTACTGTACAGTACTGCATATACATGTACAGTACAGTAAGCTTTTTTTTACCTAAGCACAACTTATGAACAATTCTACTTATGAACAGACTTCTGGAACCTAACTCGTTCGTAAATGGGGGAGTATCTGCATATATGCAAAGGCCACAATCTCCCTTGCACAAGCACACACGCCCATTTATTAGAATACCTACTCACCTCAACCACCAAATATTATATATTTTGGGATAAAAGGGCCCTACAATTGTCCCTCCTCCCACAGCTACACTTAGCGGGTCACACACAGTACAACTGGAGAACAGATAAGAAAAACAGATCTTTGCATTGCTTAACATAACATCTGATAATCAGTGTACGCAGAACTGCAACAAAAATATTTATTTGTTTTTACAGAAGGACACTGCCTTGTCTCATACTCTTATTACAACTAAATCTTTATTCTATGACCGCTTTCCCTCTTGCAAGGGGGAGTGAATGAGTTACAACTCAAACCCACATATAAGGAAACCCATCTATTCATCCCTTACTTCTCATCTCTTTGGGGATTAAAGGATCACCATAATTTGCCCTACCCTCACAACCATACTACTTGGTTCAGCAACACACTGCTGGTGTCTCACAAGGTGTAAAAGAGGCACTGTTAGGCTAAGCAATATTTTCACTGCTTAACATAACTTCTGAATATGGATATAGTCAAACAAAGGATGTTCTTTGGAATATAGTTTACCAAGAGGCTAATGCAAAGAATAAAGCAGTATTTGTGATTAATAATTATAGTGAATGTGACATAGTTTTATAACGATGCATCTTATCAAACTATTAATAATAAGAGAGATAACTATATCTGCAATTAATATTATACAGCATAGTAAACTTGAAATTGTACATAGAAATACTACCTTACCAAGAGATTAACACAAAGAAACGAGAAGAGTACATTCCATACTCCACGAGCCTGTTGTTTCCCAGGTACATTGGCAGTGATGAACATTGAAGTGAAGATGTTAACCGTAAGAAGTACAGTTGTGATGGCAATGGCTGGTGCATAATTGGGTTCCAAGTGATTTTCAGAAAAGAGATCAACAAGTCCACCCATTATTACACCCATCAGACCCCATCCTAGGGCGCCAAATAACCTCTGTTGACCGTATTTGTTGTGGTCTTTGTTCAGCACAGCCAGGCACATTGTGTCAGCTAAGGATGAAGAGCAGTCCATAGCCACAAAGATTAGAATGAGACAGATGGTGTTGAGCCAGAAAGGTAACATTGCCAAAGACTCTGTGAAGCTTCTCTCCTGCATCTGTTTTTCGTCAAAGCATGCCTCCACGCACTCAGGATATGCGACTGCCTGGCAATTAACAATAGAATGTAGCCACAAGTCATTACTTTCCAATTCACTAGTTATAATACATCTTCCCACATCACTGATATTTATCTTAAACTTCATTAGAGTATCTCCATCATTACTGTTTAGCTTTAGTGCTTTCTGTTGGATTATTTCTTCACTTAGACATTTCAGCTCACAATTATTTATTTTTTCACTTACACTAAACGACATATTCACTCTAGAAAAACAAGAACTTAATGAATCTCTGTTCTCAAAACAAATAACTGATTGGATTTTCTCCTTGGAGGAACTCCGAGTCTTGGGCATACTAGGAAGGAAAAACAAACTCAAGAAAGAAGCTGCTAATAAAACACAGAGCAACAATAACAAAGCCTTGTGAAGCTTCCATTTATCTGCCATGAAGCCAAAGAAGATGTTTAAAACAGCGCTTATTAGTGTGTTTAAAGTGTATATGAAGCCAACACCTTGTGGAGAGATGCCTCTTTGAATCATGACTGGCGCAGCAAATGGTAGGAATCCTTCACCTGTCAAAGAAATTGCTTAAATGTATCTGTTAACTGTGATTCTATATCAAACATTATATTAATTATTATATACCCACAAATGTACAAACACGTTCAGAGACACACGAAACTGCTCCTCTTAAATTTCTACTTGTGTTTTTGAGTGACTAAGTGCTTAGTGGAAAACTTTACCATAATTTCCATAAATCTGAAATCCTGCAGAGTATTGTGAGTACAAAACTTATATTTGTTGTATGACGAGACTGTCCAAAATATTAAAGGAAAAAAATTGAGAACATTTTTCGTGAGGGGAGAGAGAAGCTGCCGTCCAGTTCTGCCTTGAAGGAAATCTAGAAGAGTTGCCAGAGGTGAAGCCATCACATCACATTACCTAATTTTTTGTGTAAGCTGGGGAAAGCTCTTAAGCCGTTTACCTGATCCTGTGGTTCCATATATTGTTAAAATCAGTATCCTTCCCATTTATATTAACTTGTTAGTTAGTTTGATATACGAAATAATTGAATAATTAAAAAAAAAATACCAAATATCCACCTGTCAACAGTACTGAGTTAAGTTGCCAAGTAGTACAGCTGTCTTATTTTCTTCATTTTTTTGCTTTTCTTTTAGCTTTCTCTTTTACTATTTTTTTATTTTGTATATATATTGAGTTAAATATAAAGTCTAATCCTGTGATAACATATCTTGGTTAGCAAGTGAGTTTATCAGTTAGGAAGAATATATAGCAGAAACAGGTGGGTGCCACCTCAGACACAAATTCGAATTTTCCTTCAGGTTTGACTTTTGTTTTTCTTTTTCTTTTTATCCTTAAATTACCATGGTCAAGTTTTTAAGTTAAGATGTGTGTTACCAGAAAAGAGATAAACTGAGTCACTAAATAGCACTTATATGGAGATATAAAAATTCTGTGTGAAGCTTAATTAAAAGTTTTTCTCTTTTTTTTTTCCTCTTTCTCATCTTCTTTCTATATTCTGTGAGAGGGAGAACATAAAAATGACGCCATCTCTGTCCCAAACCTCTCCCATCCATGGGTCGGTAGGAGGGGTAGCCATTAGGAGACTTAAACAGAAAATCAAGAATTAAGAGGCAATGGTTATAAGCCTTGATGATAAAATTCGGAATATGGATGGAGAAATGAAAGAGAATGAAACACTCAAGAGAGAAAATAAGATCTTTGGAGGAAGCAAATAAAGCACAAGGGCAGGAGAGAAAGGAACTAGAAAAAAGAATAAAGAAGCTGGAAGGGGAAAAGAGTCAACTAGAATCTAGAATTTCTAAACAAGAAGATAAAAACAAACAGCTGAATGACAACCTAAAGGAATTAGATGTTAGTTCACTGCTCTCTTCTGAGAGAGACGAGATTGCTGCTTGGAATGTCCAGATTAAGGAAAACATTGAACAGTTCAGAAAAGAGTTCCAGGAGCTGAATATGGAAAATGATGCCATGAAAACTTCCTTTGCTGATGCACTAAAGGGGAATGTGGCAGTAAAAGAGGCTGTAAAGGTGGTGGCACTGGAAAACATACAAACAGTTGACTATAAAGAGACAGTAATCGAAAAAATGAAAGACGTTGTGATGGAAAGGACAAACCCACTCATCAGACAGGCACTTGATAAGGAAAAGACAGTGGTAATCTCAGGCATAAGCGAATCCCAGGAGCCAACATGGCAGGGGAGACTTGAAGAAAATAAAGCTAGGGTTGTAGATCTGATAAGAAAGCTTGGAGTAGTTTGTGGTCCTGAGGATATTGTATACATACACCAACTAGGTAAATATTCGAGGGAAGGAAAGCCGAGACCAACAAAAGTAACCTTTGAGAGAGGGGAAACATGTAGGGAAATATTGTTGAGAAAAAAAATTCTAAAAGACCTTCAAGAATTCAAAGAAGTGTTCATTAGATGATACAGAACAGAGGAAGAGATGGGAAAGATCAAAAACTTGTTGCAAGAGGCAAGAAGGTTAAATGATGAAAGAAATGAAGAACAGAAGAAAAATTTTCGTTACAGAGTTCTTCCAGACAAAGGGGAGATAAAGAAGATAATGACAGACGATCAGGGGATGGGGCCTCATTACAATTGTTATACACAAATGCTGATGGATTAGCTGGTAAGGCAGTAGAATTAAAAGATAGGATTCACAACAGTAAGGCAGATATAGTAGCAATTACAGAGACTAAGTTGAGTGAGGACATAAACAGTGTCACAGTTTTTCCTAAGGGCTTCAGAATACTAAGGGTTGAAAGATCTGAGAGGACTGGTGGAGGGATAGCACTGCTCATAAGTGAAAGGATTCAAGTTGAAGAAATAAACTTGGCTATAGAAAGTGAGTTCAAGGAATTTCTTGTTGCTCGCATAAATACTGGGTCAGAGAGCATTATAATAACTGTTGTATACAACCCACCAAGGAACCAAAATAGGCTAGAAGTTTATGAGGAAAGTCATATAGGTACTATTGAAGTCATAAACTCAGTTGTTAACATGGCACGGGGAAAAGAATGTAGGATTTTGATTATGGGAAACTTTAATCATAAAGAGATAGATTGGATAAATCTTGACCCACACAGTGGTGAGGACTCCTTCGGGGCAAGATTCCTAGATTGCGTACAAGGGAATTTCCTACACCAACATGTAATGGAACCAACAAGGGCCAGGGGTGGGGATGAGCCATCACTACTTGATCTAGTGTTCACAGATAATGTGTTGGATATTGAAAAAATTGAGTATGAACCACCAATTGGAAAGAGTGACCACTATGTGTTGTTGATGGAGAATATCATTGAAGATATTCTTCCTGAGAGTAGAGGCACTGAGGACATGAGGAGGAACTATCGGAAAGGAGATTACATCAAAATGAATGAGCTTTTTGCAGTTATTGACTGGAGAACCTTATTTTACAACAAATCTGTACAAGAAATGTATGACATCTTTTGTGAGAAATATGGGAAGATAGTAGATTGCTGCATACCTGTCACCAAAGTAGGTGTAATTCATGCCAGAGAGAAATGGTTCGATAATGGGTGTAAAAGAGCTAAGGAGTGGAGAGACAAATGCTGGAAAAGGTATAGGAGGAGAAAAAACATAAATGCCTGGCAAACCTACAAAAGAGCAAGAAATGACTACCTAAGTAAAAGGAGAGAGGCAGAGAGAGACTATGAGAGGGACATCACCAGGAAGGCTAAAGAAAATCCCAAGATTTTCCACAGCTTTATCAGAGGAAAACTGAAGGTAAAAGGCTAAAGAGAGCGGATGGAAGCATCACTGAGACGGATGAAGAGATCTGCAAAGAACTGAACAAGGAGTTTCAGTCAGTATTTACAGTAGAAAATACCCCACCCCCTCAGATTGCAGTCATAGAAGCTCAAGGGCCGGTATTAGAGAACATCAACCTTACAGCCACAGAGGTATGCAAAGCGCTGATGGATTTAGATGTCCATAAAGCTACAGGTCCTGATGACATATCCCCTCATGTGCTTAAAAAATGCGCAAACACAATATCAGTGGCACTAAGTATCATATTTAAGGAGTCACTGGAGTCAGGGGAGATTCCAAGATGCTGGAAACAAGCAAATGTGATACCTATCTTCAAAAAGGGAAGGAGGGATACGGCTCTGAACTATAGACCAGTTTCCTTGACCAGCATAGTTTGCAAAGTTATGGAGAAACTACTAAGGAAACATATCTCTCTTCACTTGGAATCCTTCAACTTTTTGTCAGTGAGGCAACATGGCTTCAGAGAAGGTAGATCAACAGTAACAAACTTATTAGAATTTTATGATGAGGTAAGCCAAATCTTACAGGAAAGAGAGGGCTGGGCAGATTGCATATTCCTAGACTTCCAGAAAGCGTTTGACACTGTTCCACATGGGAGACTTATTAGGAAGCTGCAATCAATGGCTAGAATAGGTGGAAATGTTTTGGAATGAATAAAAACTTACTTAGAAGGAAGGGAACAGAGGGTTAGAGTAAGACACTCAGTGTCTGAATGGAGAAGAGTTAGTAGTGGGGTTCCACAGGGTTCAGTTTTAGGGCCACTTTTGTTCCTTGTATATGTAAATGACCTACCAGAGTCTGTAAATTCATTCATGAATATGTTTGCAGATAATGCAAAGATTGTGAAGAAAGTAAGAAACGAGAACAATGGTAGAGAACTTCAGGAGGATCTAAATAATCTGCATGAGTGGTCAGAAAAGTGGCTAATGAAATTCAATACTTCAAAATGTAAGGTAATGAGAATGGGTACAAGTGAAAGAAGGCCCAAGCTTGACTACTCGGTGGCTGGAGTACAACTTCAAGAGACAGAAAATGAGAGAGATCTAGGAGTAAACATACTGGCAGATTTGTCTCCAGAAGTACATATAAATGGCATAGTAAGGGCAGCATATGCATTCTTATCAAATGTAAGGGTAGCCTTCAGGCACATGGACAAGGAAATGTTCAGAAATATTTATGTAACCTATGTAAGGCCAAAACTCGAATATGCAGCCCCCTTTTGGAATCCGCACTTGAAAAAGCACATAGCTAAGCTTGAAAAAGTTCAAAGACATGCCACGAAACTGGTGCCAGAAATACGCAATCTCAGTTATGATGAGAGGCTGAGGGCATTAGACTTACCATCACTGGAAGCTAGAAGAGTGAGGGGGGATATGGTGACAGTCTTTAAATTCCTTCATGGTTATGATAGAGTGGATAGGGATCGATTTTTTGATATGGCTGGCTCTAGAACTAGAGGTCATAGTTTGAAGCTTCGTAAGAAAACTTCTTTGCAGGATGTAAGGAAATACTTTTTCAGTGTAAGAGTAGTTGATAATTGGAATTCGCTAAGCTAGGAGGTAATTAATGCTATCTCAATCCATAGTTTTAAGGACAGGTATGATAAGTATCACTAAGTCTAAAATGGAACCGAGCAGGAGACGGGAAGATACGAGCTTTGGGCTCTTTCCCGTAAACACAATTAGGTAATCACGATTAGGTAATCACATACACACATTAAACAGATGCTATCAGTATCTCTCTCGAATTTTACTTGTGTTTTTAAGTGTATCAACATAAGTAAGAAGAAATCACCTTAAATTGCAATAAAAGAGTGTTCAGATTTTTGTGACTAGAAAATTTTCATTTAGCAAGAGGGACAGTCGTGAACATTGTAATTACTGACATTTGAAGAGGGGAATTAGACTGCTATTGGAAGGAAAGCAGTAGATGTGCTAATTTCGAAATTATGCAATTACCTCATTTTTTTTGGGTAAATTGGAGGGAGTTATTAATACTTGTACCTAACTTGATCCTGTGGTTCCATACCTTGTTTTAAAATATCCTTCCCATAACAGTTAGTTTAGTAGTCAATATATAATACAAATAAAAAATAGAAAAAATCAACTGTCAATATTTGTTGAGTTGAGGTGCCAAGTAACCTCTGTGTGAGGTTAATTTTTTTATTTATTTCTGAGACTCATCCTCCAAGATGAGATCATCTCTGTCTTTAATCTTCCCCCCATTCAATGGTTTGAGGAGGGGTGATAGAGGATCTCTGGGATAGTGGAAGGGAGTAGCTTTTAGGAATCTGAAAAAAAAAAATTCAGGGACCTTTTGACCTTCGTATCAGATCTGGATGATGAAATTCAGGATACGGATAGAGAAATGAAAGAAAGCTTTGAGAGCATGTAATACAAAATAGCATATTTAAGTGAGATTATAAGAAACTTAGAGGAAAGTAACAATGCACAAGGGGAAGAGAGAAAACAACTAGAAAAATGCATAAAAAAAATCTGGAAGAGGAAAAGAAAGAGAGGATAGAATTTCTAAACAAGAAGATAACAACAAACGGTTGAGTGACAACCTATTTTAATTAAATGCAGTACAATGCTCTCATCTGAGAGAGATGAACTTACAGCTTGGAGTGTCCAGATAGAGAAAAACATTGAACAATTTATTAGAGATTTTCAGAGTGTGAATACAGAACATGACGGCATTACAAGGTCTTTTGCAGATGCAGTGAAGCAAAATGTGGTAGTAAAAGAAGCAGTGAGGGAGGTGGTACTGGAAAAAGTAAATACAGCTGACTTCAAAGAAGCAGAAATATAAAAAATTAAAGATACTATGACTGAAGGGGCAAATCCACTAATCAAACAGGCACTTGATAAAGAGAAGTCAGTGATACTCTCGGGCATAAGCGAATCCCAGGAGTCATCATGGTTGGGGAAACTTTAATCTAATAAAATTAGGGATCTAGACCTAATAAGAAAACTCGGAGTAGCATGTGGTCCAGAAAATATTGCAAACATTAGCTGAATTGGTAAATACATTAGGGAGGGAAAAGCAAGCATAATAAATGTAACCTTTGAGAGAGGGGACGCATGTAAAGAATAACTGATGAGGGCAAAAACCTAAAGGGCCTTCAAAAATTCAGAACAGTGTTAGACCATAGATAAAACGAGAAAATTAAAATGCTGAAAAGCTTGTTGCAAAAAGCTAAAAGATTGAATGAGTAAAGAAATGAAGAAGATAAAAATATTTTGTCTCAAGGTTCTTCAAGCCAAAGGGGTGATAAAGACTATAATGCTTCAAAAGGGGATACAGCCTCATTAAGATTGCTATACACAAATGCTGATGGGGTAGCCGGTAAGGCAGTAGAGTTAAAGGAAAAGATTCACAACAGTATGGTAGATATAGAAGCATTTGCAGAGACTAAATTAAGTGAGGACATAAGCAGTGTCACAGTTTTTCCTAAGGGCTTCAAAATATTAAGGGTTAACAGATCTGAGAGGACTGGTGGAACGATAGCATTGCTTATAAGTGAAAGCTCTCAGCTTGAAGAAATGAGCTTTGCTATAGAAAAAGACCAGGGAATTTCTTGTTGCTGGCATAAATACTAGTTCAGACAGCATTGTAATAGCTACTATATATAACCCAACAAGAAATTAATAAAGGGTACAGGTTTATGGGGAAAGTCAAATAGGTACTATTGAAGTTATAAGCCTAGATTTTACCTTCGTACAAGAGGGAAAGTGTAGGATTTTGATTTTGGGAGATTTTAATCTAGAGAGTTAGACTGGACTAATCTTGACCAGCACATTGGGAAGGATTCTTTTGGGGCACGATTCCTAGAGTGTGCACAAGGAAATATCCTACATCAACATGTACTGGAACCAAGGGACAGGGATGGAAATAATCTATCACTACCCACTCTAGTATTCTGAAATAATGGGTTGGTATTGGCAAAATTCAATATGAACCACCAAATTGGGCACTCAAAATTTAGTTAAATTCAATTAGAGGAATCACATAATCCAAATTTCTAAATCTTCATCCAAAACATTGGGGGTTTTGTTTCGTTATCGTCATTACTTTTCTTCTTTACAGTTACTTAAAATTTATAAACGTCTTATTCGTCCCTGCTTAGAATACTGCTCACACATCTGGGGTGCTTCTTCTTATACTTATCTCCTTGATAGGGTTGAATCTAAGGCAGTCAGACTCATTAATGATCCTTCTCTTACTTCCAATCTGAATTTTCTCTCTCTTCGCTGCAAGGTATCTTCCCTTTCTCTTTTGTATCGCTACTACTTCCATCGCTGCTCTGATGAGCTGGCGAGTTGCATCCCTCCCTCATTGCCAAAGCTGCGTAATACTCGCCAAGCGGCCTCATCTCACAGGTACTGTGTGGAGATTTGTAGCACGCGGATTGGTTGGTGCAGCGACTGCTTCTTCCCATCTACCTCCAGACTCTGGAACTCTTTTCCTCCTTTTTTCTTTCCTAATTCTTATGACCTGTCATCCTTCAAAAAGCAGATCAGAGCCTAGTCCTCCATATCTCTGGGTCCTTTGTACTTTGACTGTTTTTTCTGTCTGTCGTTTTTCTTTGTATGACATTACTTCATCTCTGTCTTGTCCTTAACCTTTTTCTTTCCCTTCATCTTGATACTCTCTCGTGCCCGGGCCTTTATTGATGAGGGCAGTTTTTGCCTGTCCTGGTGTCACACTCATAAAAAAAATGGAAAGAGTGACCACTGTGTGCTATTGGTGGAGTATATTATCATTGAAGATGTTCTCCCCGAGAGTAAAGGCACTGAGAAGGACACGAGGAGAAACTATCAGGATGAAGATTACATCATAAATAATTATCTTTTTGCAGTTATTGACTGAATTACCTTATTTATCAACAAATCTGTACAAGATATTTATGAAATCTTTTGTGAGGAATATGGGAAGATAGTTACTTGTTATATACCATCCACCAAAGTAGAAGTTGTTCATGCTAGAGAGAAATGGTTCAATAATGAGAGTAAAAGCACTAAGGAGTGGAGAGACAAATGAGCAAGAAAATATTATCTAAGTAAAGGAAAAGAGGGTTTATGAGAGGGATATCACAAGGAAGGCTACAGAAAATCTCAATCTTTTCGACCGATTCTTTCAGAGGGAAATTGAAGCTCAAAGAACAGGTTTCAAAGTAAAAGAGGGCAGATGGAAGCATCATTGAGACAGATGAAAAGATCTGTGAAGAACTGAACAATGAGTTTCAGTTAGTATTTACAAAAGAAAATACTCCACTCCTTCAGATTGTAGAGATAAACAGAGATAAATTATCACAGGCTGGTATTGGAGAACATTATTTTTCAGCTACAGAGGTATGCAAAGCACTGATGGAGTTAGATATCCATAAAACTAATGGTCCTTATGACGTATCTCCTTACATATTTAAGTAATGTTCTATATCATTACCGCTGGTGCTATACACCATATTTGAAAAGTTCCTGAAATCTGGGGAGATTGCAAGATGCTGGATACAAGCGAATGAGTACCTATCTTTAAAAAGGGAAGGAGAGATTCAGCTCTAAACTGTATGTCTGTTTCCTTGACCAGCATAGTTTGCAAAGTTATGGAAAAACAACTAAGAAACCGCATCTATCTTCACTTGAAATCCTACATCTTTCTGTCAGTGAGACAACATGGTTTTAGAGAAGGCAGATCTACAACATCAAGCTTATTAGAATTTTATGATGAGGTAAGCAAATCTTACAAGAAAGAGAGGGCTGGGCGAATTGCATATCTTAGATTTTCAGAAGGCATTTTATACGGTCGCACATCGGAGAATTTTTAAGATGCTGTAAGAAATGGCAAGAATGAGTGGATATTTCTTGGAATGGATAAAAACTAACTTAGAAAGAAAGGAACAGAGGGTTAGATAAGACACTCAGTATTTGATTGGAGAAAGATCAGTAGTGGGTTTCCACATGGGTCAGTTTTGGGGTCACTTTTATTCCTTGTATATGTAAATGACCTACCAGAGTTTGTAAATTCATTTTTGAATATGTTAGCAGATGATGCAAAGATTGTGAAGAAAATAAAAGCCAAGAGCAATGGTAGAGAACTTCAGAAAAACCTAATTACCCGCATAAGTAGTCAGAAAAGTGATTAATAAAATTCAATACTTAAAAAGGTAAGGTGATGTAAATGGGTACAAGCGCAAGAAGGCCAAAAGTTGAGTACTCAATTGCAGGTGCAGATCTTACAAATGTAGAGAATGAGAAAGATTTAGGAGTAAACATATTTGACAGTTATCTCTCCGAAAATGCACATAAATGGCATAGTACAGGCAACATATCCCTTTTTAGCAAATGTAAGGGTAACCTTCAGACACATGGACAATGAAATGTTTAGAAATATTTATGTAACTTATGTGAGGCCACAGCTTGAATATGAAGCACCCTTTTGGAATCCATACCTAAATAACATACAAATAAACTGGAATATTTTTAAAATCATACTACGAAACTAGTGCCAAAAATACGCAATCTCAGTTATGAGGAGAGACTGAGGGAATTAGTCTTACCTTCACCCGGAGCAGGAAGAATGAGGGGGGATATGGTGACGGTTTTTAAATTACTTCATAGATTTGACAGAGTGGATAGGGATCGATATATTGATGTGGCTCACTCTATGGCTAGAGGTCATAGTTTGGAGCTTCATAAGAAAACTTCTTTGCAGGTTCTAATGAAGTATTTCTTTAGTGTAAAAATAATTGATGATTGGAATTCACTAAGCTAGGAGGTAGTTAATTTTAAATTATTTCATATTTTTACATACAAATATGGAAAGCATCACTAAGTATAAATCTAGACCCGACCAGGACACATGGAGTTAAAAACACAGGGCTCTTTCCCATATGCACACTTAGATAATTACAATTAGGTAATTACATACACAAACAAAAAGACCCAAGCTAGGGCATTCAATACCAAGAGCAGAACTTCAAGAGACAGAGAATGAGAGATCTAGGAGTAAACATAATTGCAAATTTGTCTCCAGTAATGCATATAAATGGCATAGTAAGAGCAGCATATACTTTCTTGGCAAATGTAAGGGTAGCCTTGAGACAAATGGACAAAGAAGTGTTAATAAATATTTATGTAACTTGTGAAGCCAAAGCTTGAATATGCAGCACCCATTTGGAATTCGCACTGTAGAAAGCATATTAAAAAGTTGGAAATTTCATAGACTTGCCAAAATACTTGTGCCAAAAATACGTAATCTTACTTACGAAGAGAGGCTGAGGGAATTGGACTTACCAGCACTCGAAGGTAAAAGAATGAGGGGAGATACGTTAAAAATTATTAAATTACCTCATGGTTTTGACAAAGTGGAAAAGGATCGATATTTTGATATGGCTGGCTCTAGAACTAGAGATTATAGTTTGAAGCTTCCTAAGAAAACTTCTTTGCAGGATGTAAGGAAGTACTTTTTTAGTGCAAGAATAGTTGTTGATTGGAATTAGATAAGCAAGGAGGCAGTTAACATTAACTCAATTCATAGTTTTAAGGACAAATATAAGTAGCATTCTGAATAAAAATGGAACCGACCAGGAGAAAGAGAGTTACGAGTATAGGGCTCTTTCCCGTAAGAACAAATAGGAGAGAGGTAGAGAGAGACTATGAGAGGGTCATCACCAGGAAGGCTAAAGAAAATCCCAAGCTTTTCCACAGCTTTATCAGAAGAAAACTGAAGGTAAAAGAACAGGTTTTAAGGCTAAAGAGAGCAGATGGAAGCATCACTGAGACGGATGAAGAGATCTGCAAAGAATTGAACAAGGAGTTTCAGTCAGTATTTACAGAAGAAAATACCCCATCCCCTCAGATTACAGTGATAGAAGCTCAAGGGCCGGTATTAGAGAACATCAACCTTACAGCCACAGAGGTATGCAAAGCACTGATGGATTTAGATGTTCATAAAGCTACAGGTCCTGATGACATATCCCCTCATGTGCTTAAAAAATGCACATACTCAATATCAGTGGCACTAAATATCATATTTAAGGAGTCACTAGAGTCGGGGGAGATTCCAAGATGCTGGAAACAAGCAAATGTGATACCTATCTTCAAAAAGGGAAGGAGGGATACAGCTCTGAACTATAGACCAGTTTCCTTGACCAGCATTGTTTGCAAAGTTATGGAGAAACTACTAAGGAAACATATCTCTCTTCACTTGGAATCCTTCAACTATTTGTCAGTGAGGCAACATGGCTTCAGAGAAGGTAGATCAACAGTAACAAACTTATTAGAATTTTATGATGAGGTAAGCCAAATCTTACAGGAAAGAGAGGGCTGGGCAGATTGCATATTCCTAGACTTCCAGAAAGTGTTTGACACTGTTCCACATGGGAGACTTATTAGGAAGCTGCAATCAATGGCTAGAATAGGTGGAAATGTTTTGGAATGGATAAAAACTTACTTAGAAGGAAGGGAACAGAGGGTTAGAGTAAGACACTCAGTGTCTGAATGGAGAAGAGTTAGTAGTGGAGTTCCACAGGGTTCAGTTTTAGGGCCACTTTTGTTCCTTGTATATGTAAATGACCTACCAGAGTCTGTAAATTCATTCATGAATATGTTTGCAGATGATGCAAAGATTGTGAAGAAAGAAAAAAACGAGAACAATGGTAGAGAACTTCAGGAGGATCTAAATAATCTGCATGAGTGGTCAGAAAGGTGGCTAATAAAATTCAATACTTCAATATGTAAGGTAATGAGAATGGGTACAAGTGCAAAAAGGCCCAAGCTTGACTACTCGGTGGCTGGAGTACAACTTCAAGAGACAGAAAATGAGAGAGATCTAGGAGTAAACATACTGGCAGATTTGTCTCCAGAAATACATATAAATGGCATAGTAAGGGCAGCATATGTATTCTTATCAAATGTAAGGGTAGCCTTCAGGCACATGGACAAGGAAATGTTCAGAAATATTTATGTAACCTATGTGAGGCCAAAACTCGAATATGCAGCCCCCTTTTGGAATCCGCACTTGAAAAAGCACATAGCTAAGCTTGAAAAAGTTCAAAGACATGCCACGAAACTGGTGCCAGAAATACGCAATCTCAGTTATCATGAAAGGCTGAGGGAATTAGACTTACCATCACTCGAAGCTAGATGTTTGAGGGGGGATATGGTGACAGTCTTTAAATTCCTTCATGGTTATGATAGAGTGGATAGGGATCGATATCTTGATATGGCTGGCTCTAGAACTAGAGGTCATAGTTTGAAGCTTCGTAAGAAAACTTCTTTGCAGGATGTAAGGAAATACTTTTTCAGTGTAAGAGTAGTTGATAATTGGAATTCGCTAAGCGAGGAGGTAGTTAATGCTATCTCAATCCATAGTTTTAAGGACAGGTAAGATAAGTATGACTAAGTATAAAATGGAAGCGATCAGGAGACGGGAAGATACGAGCTTTGGGCTCTTTCCCGTAAACACAATTAGGTAATCACAATTAGGTAATCACACACACACACACATACCTGTCACCAAAGTAGGTGTAATTCATGCCAGTGAGAAATGGTTCGATAATGGGTGTAAAAGAGCTAAGGAGTGGAGAGACAAATGCTGGAAAAGGTATAGGAGGAGAAAAACCATAAATGCCTGGCAAACCTACAAAAGAGCAAGAAATGACTACCTAAGTAAAAGGAGAGAGGCAGAGAGAGACTATGAGAGGGACATCACCAGGAAGGCTAAAGAAAATCCCAAGCTTTTCCACAGCTTTATCAGAGGAAAACTGAAGGTAAAAGAACAGGTTTTAAGGCTAAAGAGAGAGGATGGAAGCATCACTGAGATGGATGAAGAGATTTCCAAAGAATTGAACAAGGAGTTTCAGTCAGTATTTACAGTAGAAAATACCCCACCCCCTCAGATTGCAGTCATAGAAGCTCAAGGGCCGGTATTAGAGAACATCAACCTTACAGCCACAGAGGTATGCAAAGCGCTGATGGATTTAGATGTTCATAAAGCTACAGGTCCTGATGACATATCCCCTCATGTGCTTAAAAAATGCGCAAACACAATATCAGTGGCACTAAGTATCATATTTAAGGAGTCACTGGAGTCGGGGGAGATTCCAAGATGCTGGAAACAAGCAAATGTGATACCTATCTTCAAAAAGGGAAGGAGGGATACGGCTCTGAACTATAGACCAGTTTCCTTCACCAGCATAGTTTGCAAAGCTATGGAGATACTATAAATGAAACATATATCTCTTCACTTGGAATCCTTCAACTTTTTGTCAGTGAGGCAACATGGCTTCAGAGAAGGTAGATCAACAATAACAAACTAATTACAATTTTATGATAAGGTAAGCTGAACCTTACAGGAAAGAGAAGGCTGGGCAGATTGCATATTCCTAGACTTCCAGAAAGCGTTTAACACTGTTCCACATGGAAGACTTATTAGGAAGCTGCAATCAATGGCTAGAATAGGTGGAAATGTTTTGGAATGGATAAAAACTTACTTAGAAGGAAGGGAACAGAGGGTTAGAGTAAGACACTCAGTGTCTGAATGGAGAAGAGTTAGTAGTGGAGTTCCACAGGGTTCAGTTTTAGGGCCACTTTTGTTCCTTGTATATGTAAATGACCTACCAGAGTCTGTAAATTCATTCATGAATATGTTTGCAGATTATGCAAAGATTGTGAAGAAAGTGCAAAACGAGAACAATGGTAGAGAACAACAAGAGGATCTAAATAATCTGCATGAGTGGTCAGAAAAGTAGCTAATAAAATTCAATACTTCAAAATGTAAGGTAATGAGAATGGGTACAAGTGCAAGAAGGCCCAAGCTTGACTACTCGGTGGCTGGAGTACAACTTCAAGAGACAGAAAATGAGAGAGATCTAGGAGTAAACATACTGGCAGATTTGTCTCCAGAAATACATATAAATGGCATAGTAAGGGCAGCATATGCATTCTTATCAAATGTAAGGGTAGCCTTCAGGCACATGGACAAGGAAATGTTCAGAAATATTTATGTAACCTATGTGATGCCAAAACTCGAATATGCAACCCCCTTTTGGAATCCACACTGGAAAAAGCACATAGCTAAGCTTGAAAAAGTTCAAAGACATGCCACGAAACTGGTGCAAGAAATACGCAATCTCAGTTATGATGAGAGGCTGAAGCAATTAGACTTACCATCACTCGAGGCTAGAAGATTGAGGGGGGATATGGTGACAGTCTTTATTTCCTTCATGGTTATGATAGAGTGGATAGCGATCGATATTTTCATATGGCTGGATCTAGAACTAGAGGTCATAGTTTGAAGCTTCGTAAGAAAACTTCTTTGCAGGATGTAAGAAAATACTTTTTCAGTGTAAGAGTAGTTGATAATTGGAATTCGCTAAGCGAGGAGGTAGTTAATGCTATCTCAATCAATAGTTTTAAGGACAGGTATGATAAGTATGACTAAGTATAAAATGGAACCGATCAGGAGACGGGAAGATACGAGCTTTGGGCTCTTTCAAGTAAACACAATTAGGTAATCACAATTAGGTAATCACACAAACACACACACACAAAATGAAATATGTTGTGATGGAAAGGGCAAATCCACTGATTAAACATGCACTTGATAAAGAGAAGATAGTGTTAATCTCAGGCATAAGCGAATCCCAGGAGCCAACATGGCAGGGGAGACTTGAAGAAAATAAAGCTAGGGTTGTAGACCTGTTAAGAAAGCTTAGAGTATTTTGTGGTCCTGAGGATATTGTAAACATTCACCAACTAGGCAAATATTCGAGGGAAGGAAAGCCAAGACCAACAAAAGTAACCTTTAAGAAAGGGGAAACATGTAGGGATATATTGTTGAGATAAAAGTCTAAAAGACCTTCAAGAATTCAAAGAAGTGTTCATTAGACAATACAGAACACAGGAAGAGATGGGAAAGATCAAAAACTTGTTGCAAGAGGCAAGAAGGTTAAATGAGGAAAGAAATGAAGAAGAGAAGAAATATTTTCATTTCAGAGTTCTTCCAGACAAAGGGGAGATAAAAAAGATAATGACAGAAGATCAGGGGATGGGGCCTCATTAAGATTGTTATACACAAATGCTGATGGATTTGCTGGTAATGCAGTAGAATTAAAAGATAGGATTCACAACAGTAAGGCAGATATAGTAGCAATTATAGAGACTAAATTGAGTGAGGACATAAACAGTGTCACAGTTTTTCCTAAGGGCTTCAGAATATTAAGGGTTGAAAGATCTGAGAGGACTGGTGGAGGGATAGCATTGCTCATAAGTGAAAGGATTCAAGTTGAAGAAATAAACTTGGCTATAGAAAGTGAGTTCAAGGAATATCTTGTTGCTCACATATATACTGGGTCAGAGAGCATTATAATAACTGTTGTATATAACCCACCAAGGAACCAGAATAGGCTTGAAGTTTATGAGGAAAGTCATATAGGTACTATTGAAGTCATAAACTCAGTTGTTAACATGGCACCGGAAAAAAAATGTTGGATTTTAATTATGGGAGATTTTAATCATAAAGAGATAGATTGGATAAATGTTCACCCACACAGTGGTGAGGACTCATTCGGGGCAAGATTCCTAGATTGCATACAAGGGAATTTCCTACACCAACATGTAATGGAACCAACGAGGGCCAGGGGTGGGGATGAGCCATCACTACTTGATCTTGTATTAACAGATAATGTGTTGGATATTGAAAATATTAAGTTTGAACAATCATTTGGAAAGAGTGACCACTGTGTGTTGTTGATGGAGTATATCATTGAAGATATTCTGCCTGAGAGTAGAGGCACTGAGGACATGAGGAGGACCTATCCGAAAGGAGATTACATCAAAATGAATGAGCTTTTTGCAGTTATTGGCTGGAGAACCTTTTTTTACAACAAATCTGTACAAGAAATGTATGACATCTTTTTTGAGAAACATGGGAAAATAGTAGATTGCTGCATACCTTTCACCAAAGTAGGTGTAATTCATGCCAGAGAGAAATGGTTCGATAATGGGTGTAAAAGAGCTAAGGAGTGGAGAGACAAATGCTGGAAAAGGTATAGGAGGAGAAAAAACATAAATGCCTGGCAAACCTACAAAAGAGCAAGAAATGACTACCTAAGTAAGAGAAGAGTGGCAGAGAGAGACTATGAGAGGGACATCACCAGGAAGGCTAAAGAAAATCCCAAGCTTTTCCACAGCTTTATCAGAGGAAAACTGAAGGTAAAAGAACAGGTTTTAAGGCTAAAGAGAGAGGATGGAAGCATCACTGAGACGGATGAAGAGATCTGCAAAGAATTGAACAAGGAGATTCAGTCAGTATTTACAGTAGAAAATACCCCACCCCCTCAGATTGAAGAGACAGAAACTCAAGGGCCGGCATTAGAGAACATCAGCCTTACAGCCACAGAGATATGCAAAGTGCTGATGGAGTTAGATGTTCATAAAGCAACAGGTCCTGATGGCATATCCCCTCATGTACTTAAAAAATGCGCAAACTCAATATCAGTGGCACTAAGTATCATATTTAAAAAGTCACTGAAGTCAGGGGAGATCCAAGATGCTGGAAACAAGCAAACGTGATACCTATCTTCAAAAAGGGAAGGAGGGATACAGCTCTGAACTATAGACCAGTTTCCTTCACCAGCATAGTTTGCAAAGTTATGCAGAAACTACTAAGGAAACATATCTCTCTTCACTTGGAATCCTTCAACTTTTTGTCAGTGAGGCAACATGGCTTCAGAGAAGGTTGCTCAACAGTAACAAACTTATTAGAATTTTATGATGAGGTAGCCCGAATCTTACAGGAAAGAGAAGACTGGGCAGATTGCATATTCCTAGACTTCCAGAAAGCGTGTGATACTGTTCCACATGCGAGACTTATTAGGAAGCTGCAAGCAACGGCTAGAATAGGTGGATATGTCTTGGAATGGATAAAAACTTACTTAGAAGGAAGGGAACACAGGTTTAGAGTAAGACACTCTGTGTCTGAATGGAGAAGAGTTAGTAGTGGAGCTCCACAGAGTTCAGATTTAGGGCCACTTTTGTTCCTTGTATATGTAAATGACCTACCAGAGTCTGTAAATTCATTCATGAATATGTTTGCAGATGATGCAAAGATTGTGAAGAAAGTAAAAAAACGAGAACAATGGTAGAGAACTTCAGGAAGATCTAAATAGTGTGCACGACTTGTCAGAAAAGTGGCTAATGAAATTCAATACTTCAAAATGTAAGGCAATGAAAATGGGTACAAATGCAAGAAGGCACAAGCTTGACTACTCGGTGGCTGGGTTACAATTTCAAGAGACAGAAAATGAAAGAGATCTAGGAGTAAACATACTAGCAGATTTGTCTCAAGAAATACATATAAATGTCATAGTAAGGGCAGCATATGCATTCTTATCAAATGTAAGGGTAGCCTTCAGGCACATGGACAAGGAAATGTTCAGAAATATTTATGAAACCTATGTGACGCCAAAACTCGAATATGCAGCCCCCATTTGGAATCCGCACTTGAAAAAGCACATAGCTAAGCTTGAAAAAGTTTAAAGACATGCCACGAAACTGGTGCCAGAAATACGTAATCTCAGTTATGATGAGAGGCTGAGGGAATTAGACTTACCATTACTCGAAGCTAGAAGATTGAGAGGGATATGGTGACAGTCTTTAAATTCCTTCATGGTTATGATAGAGTGGATAGGGATCGATATTTTGATATGGCTGGCTCTAGAACTAGAGGTCATAGTTTGAAGCTTCGTAAGAAAACTTCTTCGCAGGATGTAAGGAAATACTTTTTTAGTGTAAGAGTAGTTGATAATTGGAATTCGCTAAGCAAGGAAGTAGTTAATGCTATCTCAATTCATAGTTTTAAGGACAGGTATGATAAGTATCACTAAGTACATAATGGAACCGATCAGGAGACGGGAAGATACAAGCTTTGAGCTCTTTCCCGTAAACAAAAATAGGTAATTACCATTAGGTAATTACACACACACAAGAAAATAACAACAAACAGCTGAATGATAACCTAAATGAATCAAATGTTAGTTCACTGCTATCTTCTGAAAGAGACGAGATTGCAGCTTGGAATGTCCAGATTAAGGAAAACATCGAACAGTTTAGAAAAGAGTTCCAGGAGTTGAATACAGAACATGATGCCATGAAAACTTCCTTTGCTGATGCACTAAATGGGAATGTGGCAGTAAAAGAGACTGTGAAGTTGGTGGCACTGGAAAACATACAAACAGTTGACTATAAACTAACAGTAAAAAAAAATGAAAGACATTGCAATGGAAAGGGCAAATCCACTGATTAAACAGGCACTTAATAAAGAGAAAACAGTGGTAATCTCAGACATTAGCAAATCCCAGTAGCCAACTTGGCAGGGGAAACTTGAAGAAAATAAAGCTAGGGTTGTAGACCTGATAAGAAAACTTGGAGTAGTTTGTGGTCCTGAGGATGTTGTCAGCATTCACCAACTAGGTAAATACTCTAGGGAGGGAAGGCAGAGACCAACAATAGTAACCTTTGAAAGAGGGGACACATGTAGAGAAATATTAATGAGGAAAAAAGTCTAAAAGACCTTCAAGAATTCAAAGAAGTGGTCATTAGACAATACAGAACAAAGGAAGAGATGGGAAAGATCAAAAACTTGTTACAAGAAGCTAGAAGGTTAAATGAGGAAAGAAATAAAGAGAAAAAAATTTTCACTTCAGAGTTCTTCCAGACAAAGGGGAGATAAAGAAGATAATGACAGAAGATCAGGGGATGGGGCCTCATTAAGATTGTTTTACACAAATGCTGATGGATTTGCTGGTATGGCAATAAAATTAACAGATAGGATTCACAACAGGAAGGCAGATATAGTAGCAGTTACAGAGACTAAGTTGAGTGAGGACATAAACAGAGTCAACGTTTTTCCTAAGGGCCTCAGAATATTAAGGGTTGAAACAACTGAAAGGACTGGTGGAGGGATAGCACTGCTCATAAGTGAAAAGGATTCAGGTTGAAGAAATAATCTTGGCTATGGAAAGTGAGTTCTTGGAATTTCTTGTTGCTCGCATAATTACTGGTGTATATAACCCACCAAGGAATCAACATAGGCTAGAAGATTATGAGGAAAGTTATATAGCTACTACTGAAGTCATAAACTCAGTTCTTAACATGGCACGGGAGATAAAATGTAGGATTTTGATTGTGGAAGATTTTAATCATAAAGAGATAGATTGGATAATTCTTGACACACACAGTGGTGAGGATTCATTCAGGGAAAAATTCTTAGCTTGTGTACAAGGGAATTTCCTACACAAACATGTACTGGAACCAACGAGGTCCAAAGATGGGGATGAGCCATCACTACTTGATCTAGTATTCACAGATAATGTGTTGGATATTGAAAAACTTGAGTATGAACCACCAATTGGAAAGAGTGACCACTGTGTGTAGTTGATGGAGTATATCATTGAAGATGTTCTGCCTGAGAGTAGAGGAACTGAGGACATGAGGAGGAACGATCCAAAAGCAGATTACATCAAAATGAATGAGCTTTTTACAGTTATTGATTGGAGGATCTTATTTTACAACAAATCTGTACAAGAGATGTACGACATCTTTTGTGAAAAATATGGGAAGATAGTAGATTGCTGCATACCTGTCACCAAAGTAGGTGTAATTCATGCCAGAGAGAAATGTCTTGATAATGAGTTTAAAAGAGCTAAGGAGTGGAGACACAAATGCAGGAAAAGGTATAGGAGGAGAAAAATCATAAATGCCTGGCAAATCTACAAAAGAGCAAGAAATGATTACCTAGTTAAAAGAAGAGAGGCAAAGAGACTATGAAAGGGACGTCACCAATAAGGCTAAAGAAAATCCCAAACTTTCCACAGCTTTATCAGAGGAAAACTGAAGGTAGAAAAATAGGTTCTAAGGCCTAAGAGAGCAGATGGAAGCATCACTGAGATGGATGAAGAAACCTGCAAAGAATTGAACAAGGAGTTTCAGTCAGTATTTACAGTAGAAAAGAATAGAAGCTCATGGGCCGGTATTAGAGAACATCAACCTTACAGCCACAGAGGTATGCAAAGTGCTGAAGGAGTTAGATGTCCATAAAGCTACAGGTCCTGATTGATATATCCCATCGTGTACTTAAAAAATGCATGAAATCAATATCAGTGACAATAAGTATCATTTTTAAAAAGTCACTGGAGACAGGGGAGATTCCAAGATGCTGGAAACAAGCGAACGTGAAACCTATCTTCAAAATGGTAAGGAGGGATACGGCTCCAAACTATGGACCAGTTTCTTTGACCAGCATACTAGCAAACTTATGGAGAAACTACTATATCTCTCTTCACTTGGAATCCTTCAACTTTTTGTCAGTGAAACGATATGGCTTCAGAGAATGTATATCAACAGTAATAAACTTATTAGAATTTTATGATGAATTAAGCTGAATCATACAAGGAAATGTTCAGAAATATTTATGTAACATATGTGAGGCCAGAACTTGAATATGCAGCCCCCTTTTGGAATCCGCACTTGAAAAAGCCCGTAACTAAGCTTGAAAAAGTTCAAAGACATGCCACACAACTGGTGCCAGAAATACGCAATCTCAATTATGATGAGAGCCAGAGGGAATTACACTAACCATCACTCGAAGCTAAAAGATTGAGGGGGGAAATAGTGACAGTCTTTTAATTCCTTCATGGTTATGAGAGAGTGGATAGGGATCGATATTTTGATATGGCTGGCTCTAGAACTAGAGGTCATAGTTTGAAACTTCGTAAGAAAACTTCTTTGCATAATGTAAGGAAGTACTTATTTAGTGTAAGAGTAGTTGATAATTGGAATTCGCTAAGCGAGGAGGTAGAGAATGCTAACTCAATTCATAGTTTTAAGGACAGGTATGATAAGTATCACTAAGTACAAAATGGAACCCATCAGGAGACTGGGCTCTTTCCAGTAAGCAAAATTAGGTAATAACACACACACTACTCATCAGACAGGCACTTGATAAGGAGAAGACAGTGGTAATCTCAGGCATAAGCGAATCCCAGGAGCCAACATGGCAGGGGAGACTTGAAGAAAATAAAGCTAGGGTTGTAGACCTGATAAGAAAGCTTGGAGTAGTTTGTGGTCCTGAGGATATTGTAAACATACACCAACTAGGTAAATATTCGAGGGAAGGAAAGCCGAGACCAACAAAAGTAACCTTTGAGAGAGGGGAAACATGTAGGGAAATATTGTTGAGAAAAAAAAAGTCTAAAAGACCTTCAAGAATTCAAAGAAGTGTTCATTAGACGATACAGAACACAGGAAGAGATGGGAAAGATCAAAAACTTGTTGCAAGAGGCAAGAAGGTTAAATGATGAAAGAAATGAAGAACAGAAGAAAAATTTTCGTTACAGAGTTCTTCCAGACAAAGGGGAGATAAAGAAGATAATGACAGAAGATCAGGGGATGGGGCCTCATTAAGATTGTTATACACAAATGCTGATGGATCAGCTGGTAAGGCAGTAGAATTAAAAGATAGGATTCACAACAGTAAGGCAGATATAGTAGCAATTACAGAGACTAAGTTGAGTGAGGACATAAACAGTGTCACAGTTTTTCCTAAGGGTTTCAGAATACTAAGGGTTGAAAGATCTGAGAGGACTGGTGGAGGGATAGCACTGCTCATAAGTGAAAGGATTCAAGTCGAAGAAATAAACTTGGCTATAGAAAGTGAGTTCAAGGAATTTCTTGTTGCTCGCATAAATACTGGGTCAGAGAGCATTATAATAACTGTTGTATACAACCCACCAAGGAACCAAAATAGGCTTGAAGTTTATGAGGAAAGTCATATAGGTACTATTGAAGTCATAAACTCAGTTGTTAACATGGCACGGGAAAAGAAATGTAGGATTTTGATTATGGGAGACTTTAATCATAAAGAGATAGATTGGATAAATCTTGACCCACACAGTGGTGAGGACTCATTCAGGGCAAGATTCCTAGATTGCGTACAGGGGAATTTCCTACACCAACATGTAATGGAACCAACAAGGGCCAGGGGTGGGGATGAGCCATCACTACTTGATCTAGTGTTCACAGATAATGTGTTGGATATTGAAAAAATTGAGTATGAACCACCAATTGGAAAGAGTGACCACTGTGTGTTGTTGATGGAGTATATCATTGAAGATATTCTTCCTGAGAGTAGAGGCTCTGAGGACATGAGGAGGAACTATCGGAAAGGAGATTACATCAAAATGAATGAGCTTTTTGCAGTTATTGACTGGAGAACCTTATTTTACAACAAATCTGTGCAAGAAATGTATGACATCTTTTGTGATAAGTATGGGAAGATAGTAGATTGCAGCATACCTGTCACCAAAGTAGGTGTAATTCATGCCAGAGAGAAATGGTTCGATAATGGGTGTAAAAGAGCTAAGGAGTGGAGAGACAAATGCTGGAAAAGGTATAGGAGGAGAAAAAACATAAATGCCTGGCAAACCTACAAAAGAGCAAGAAATGACTACCTAAGTAAAAGGAGAGAGGCAGAGAGAGACTATGAGAGGGACATCACAAGGAAGGCTAAAGAAAATCCCTAGCTTTTCCACAGCTTTATCAGAGGAAAACTGAAGGTAAAAGAACAGGTTTTAAGGCTAAAGAGAGCGGATGGAAGCATCACTGCGACGGATGAAGAGATCTGCAAAGAATTGAACAAGGAGTTTCAGTCAGTATTTACAGTAGAAAATACCCCACCCCCTCAGATTGCAGTCATAGAAGCTCAAGGGCCGGTATTAGAGAACATCAACCTTACAGCCACAGAGGTATGCAAAGTGCTGATGGATTTAGATGTTCATAAAGCTACAGGTCCCAATGACATATCCCCTCATGTGCTTAAAAAATGCGCAAACACAATATCAGTGGCACTAAGTATCATATTTAAGGAGTCACTGGAGTCGGGGGAGATTCCAAGATGCTGGAAACAAGCAAATGTGATACCTATCTTCAAAAAGGGAAGGAGGGATACGGCTCTGAACTATAGACCAGTTTCCTTGACCAGCATAGTTTGCAAAGTTATGGAGAAACTACTAAGGAAACATATCTCTCTTCACTTGGAATCCTTCAACTTTTTGTCAGTGAGGCAACATGGCTTCAGAGAAGGTAGATCAACAGTAACAAACTTATTAGAATTTTATGATGAGGTAAGCCAAATCTTACAGGAAAGAGAGGGCTGGGCAGATTGCATATTCCTAGACTTCCAGAAAGTGTTTGACACTGTTCCACATGGGAGACTTATTAGGAAGCTACAAGCAATGGCTAGAAAAGATGGAAATGTCTTGGAATGGATAATTACTTACTTAGAAGGAAGGGAAAAGAGGGTTAGAGTAAGACACTCTGTGTCTGAATGCAGAAGAGTTAGTAGTGAAGTTCCACAGGGTTCAGTTTTAGGGCCACTTTTGTTCCTTGTATATGTAAATGACTTACTAGAGTCTGTAAATTCATTCATGAATATGTTTGCAGATGATGCAAAGATTGTGAAGCAAGTAGGAAACGAGAACAATGGCAGAGAACTTCAGGAAGATCTAAATAGTCTGCATTAGTAGTCAGAAAAGTGGATTATGAAATTCCATGCTTCAAAATGTAAGGTAATGAGAATGGGTACAAGTGCAAGAAGACCCAAGCTTGACTACTCGATGGCTGGAGTACAACTTCAAGAGACAGAAAATGAGAGAGATCTAGGAGTAAACATACTGGCAGATTTGTCTCCAGAAATACATATAAATGGCATAGTAAGGGCAGCATATGCATTCTTATCAAATGTAAGGGTAGCCTTCAGGCACATGGACAAGGATATTTTCAGAAATATTTATGTAACCTATTTGACGCCAAAACTCGAATATGCGGCCCCCTTTTGGAATCTGCACTTGAAAAAGCACATAGCTAAGCTTGAAAAAGTTCAAAGACATGCCACGAAACTGGTGCCAGAAATACGCAATCTCAGTTATGATGAGAGGCTGAGGGAATTAGACTTACCATCACTCGAAGCTAGAAGATTGAGGGGGAATATGGTGAAAGTCTTTAAATTCCTTCATGGTTATGATAGAGTGGATAGGGATCGATATTTTGATATGGCTGGCTCTAGAACTAGAGGTCATAGTTTGAAGCTTCGTAAGAAAACTTCTTTGCAGGATGTAAGGAAATACTTTTTCAGTGTAAGAGTAGTTGATAATTGGAATTCGCTAAGCGAGGAGGTAGTTAATGTTATCTCAATCCATAGTTTTAAGGACAGGTATAATAAGTATCACTAAGTACAAAATGGAACCGATCAGGAGACGGGAAGATACGAGTTTTTGGCTCTTTCCCGTAAACACAATTAGGTAATACACACGCACACAACAAACAACAAGTAATCTGAAACTGACCTCCATTTTTAAGAAAATAATGAACCTTGAAGGGCAGAAGTCTCTTGTTGACTTTAAGGGCAGACATCTCGTTATTTCTAGTCTCAGGTGAAAACTGAAAACAACAACATGAAGCATGTGATCTCGATTTAAACGTATTTGCATTAAGATTTTGGGTTCTTTTATTGTGTGTGTTTGTTTCCTCTGCTTGTTTACACCAAAACACACTCATAAAGGACTATGTGTTGCGTTAAAACACTCCATATTCTGCTTCATTATTGTGTTTTGTTAGGAAAGCAAAATGCGTGCACTTACTTTCACTACACAAGCATGACTATTGCTGCACAATGTGTATCGACTCGACAGTCTCGACTGATGCTTGAGAACACAACACTTGCTAGCGTTACGTCATCAGCCACACGTGACACCACTATTTACAATTTGTTCATGTAATATAATGTTGTATTTTTACTATATTATTTATGAAATATATTATATTACTCAATGACACTTAAACTTAAATGAAATCACGGTGATAATGATAAGCATAATAATAAAATCGTATTAATCTCTCTCTCTCTCTCCCTCTCTCTCTCTCTCTTCATATAATATTTATCGCTATGACAGTGGTAGAGGTGGAGGTGTATGTTTATATGTTAAAAATTATTTGAAGGCCACTGAACTAAATCTTGAAACTGAGAAGCACGAAGGAGTGGAAGATAAATGGATCTCTGTCCAACATAAAAAGTTTCCTTCTATTATCATAGGCTGCGTGTACCGCCACCCCAAAGCCTCGGTAACCTCTTTTAGCTATATTTTGGACGTTTTTAAGGAGATAATTTTAAAAAACAAACCAGTTTTTATATATGGCGATTTTAATGATGATCAACTAAAAAGAGAAAATAAAATGAGTAGACTTATTAAGAATTTAAATCTAGAACAGATTATAAATAAACCAACTAGAATCACTCCCACTCCAGTTTCCCAAATCGATCTAGTAATAACAAACTCCAAACATATGATAACTAAGTGTGACGTAATGCCAAGCCCTATAGCAGACCACGAGGAAATTGTAACGTCCCTAAATATTCGCAAACCAAAGAGACAACCAATCTTTAAAACATTCAGATGCTTAAGAAATTATTCACAAGAATTACTTTGTAGTTTACTTATGAATGAAGTACATAAATTAAATTAAATTCTATATACCGATAATATTAATATACAAGTAAATATTTTAACCAGTGTCTTATCATCATGTATAGATCGATGTGCACCACTCGTGACAAGAGAAATATTTCGTCCCCCCGCTCCTTTGATAACAGATGACATAAAAAACATTATGAAAGAAAGAGACAAACTACAAAATGAAGTAAATGTCTTGAATATATTTCAAGACAGTTTATTTCTACGTACATTATGTAAGTGTTAGTTTGCATATAGTTTCGTTTATTGTAACGTAAGTGCATAAATGTATACTTTTAGACTTCGCATGTATGCTTATTAAGTTCTATCATGTATACACGTATATTCGTATGTATAATGTGTAGTTTATTAGGGAGGCTGGCCGTAGAAGACGTGGAGAAAGGAATGTAGGTCACTAATGGATTTTAGCCATTAACCCTTCACCTCCTTGATAACGCCTCGTTGAACAAAGAACTGTTGTAAGCAAGTCATAAGTCAACTTAGTCCTAGTACCAAGGACCCCGACAAACTAGAGGAGTTTGTGGGACTTTCTTATAAAGTTAGTTGCCGTCGTGAGATGCTACGAGGCACTCATTCTTACTGTGTTTGTTAACAGTACTTATAAGTTTATTATTAGTGGTACTCGTGAGACGTTACGAGACACTCAAGTAAAAAACGTGATAGAGATACGTGGATCAGAAGATATTCAATGAGTTTGATTGGGAATCCCGTGATTGCTGACGACATCAGGGTTATCCGGATAGATGAGTACAGATGCAATGCAGATTTACCTTATTTCTAACAATATTTATAACTACGTGTGAGGGACAGAATGAGCTCATTTAATTGCACACTCGTAGGTAGAATGTATGTTAGAAAATTTATTATTCTCTATGAGGAAGTTTTACTTTAAGGTGAGGAGAGTTTATTTAAATATTCACATATCAACAGTTCATAAACCCCCTTATAAAATATGTGCATGTATGTCTATGCATGTAATATTAATTATATCTTATTGGTAGAGGATTTAATTTTGAGATCGTGGTAGGCCTCTACTGAAGCCGTGTCAGGATTTCCGAATTTAGGGGGTTATAAGATCGAAGGGTAAATAACACACAGGAAATCCTCCACAGCTTTTGGTCCTTCGAACCGGATGAGAATTGGTGTGGTAGTGGTGAAAATAGTGTACATTTTAGATAAGCTCCCACCTTGTAAGAAGTTAGTGCAAAACTCTACGGTTAAAATCGTCCACATTTCAGCGAAAACAGGGAGGAGCATTGCATGTATTTGCATGAATATTGCAAATATAACTTTGAAATTTAAATGGTTGTTGAAATAAATAAGAGAACCCATTTCCCACGTGGATAAAGCGTTTCTCTATCTGTGGAAACGAAATATACTTTCGTAGTTGAGCGTCCATTAAGTAATTTGGATATTAGTACCCAATTTCGGCTGGGTGAACAGTGGTTTTTAGGGATTTGTGTGTTTACATATTTCCCATTTAACGATATCTAGAATGTCGTATTGATTCCTTTGTTTACGTAAATAAACAGAAGGTAGTGACCCACCTACTGCTAGGTGCACAGTGTCGTTTGAGGAACAGTGTGGTTTGCATTACACTTTCCATTTACTGTTGCTGACTTAACAGTGTCGTTTAATTGATGAAAAGTGTGTTTTACACTTTGAGGATTGGCGTCATAATTGACGGAATTAAATAACTGTATGTTATTATCTTGAGATTTGGAAGATTGTCCTTTGATACTCTTTACAGAGTGAATGTTTGTTGCATTGTGGATGTATAAAGAAGATCGTGGATTCTTTGATGATAAAATTGCATCAACTATTTGTTTGTTGTTTTATGTTCTATTTACTTTCTCAATATGTCGGTTAAACCTGAAGCATTGAAACGCCTTCGGGAATTGGTTCAACGTGATTGTGTTCAGTGTCAAACAGAACTTGCCAAAGATGATGAGACACTTGTTGTTACTTATTTAGAAAGATGTCATCATACGCTAACAGAAAGATTTGGAAGATATGATAGGAAATATGAAGAATATGTCGAGAATAAGCCCCTTAAAAGGGATTCTGAGGAGGAGGATACAGAACATGACAGTCTAGCTGAAACAGTAAATAATATTAGCTTAGCTGTCCTAGAACGAATTCATAATTTAGGAACTATGAAGAGTACTAGAGCTACTAGTTCCGAGAGTTCAAGCCTCCCAAGTAGGCAACCCACACCTAAATTTCCTGAAGTAAAAATACCACAGTTCTCTGGAAACTATGATGAATGGAACGAGTTTTGGGACACGTTTGATAGTTTAGTACATAGCACTTCTATGGCAACTATGACAAAGTTTACCATCTTAAGAAATGCCCTTAAAGGAGATGCAAAAGACACCATAAAGGGATATCCTGTTGCTAGTGAGAGTTATGATGAATGCATTCAACAGCTGCAAGCTGTTTATGCCAGCAAGGACAGGATTGTACGAAATTTAATGAGGAAATTGGTAAAAATACCAACTCCCTGTTCTAATTATTCATCACTTTTTAAGTTCAAGCAGGAAGTAGAAGCCATTACTCGAAGTCTGAAAAATTATAGAGACATGAAGAACACTGATTGGGTGTTTTCAGAACTCGTGATGATGAAATTGCCAAAAGATGTTGAGAACTGGATTAGCATAAAAATAGACACAAAATATCCTACATATGAAACCCTCTTGAAGGAACTGGGAAAATATGTATATCATATAGAGGGCAACAATACTAAAGGTAACACAAAGGGTGAGACCCAAACTTACCAGAGAAATGAGACCCAGTCCTATAAAAAGAATATGGGTAGTTATGGTGCTACTGCAAATGTAGTAAATAGTAAAACAGAATGTGTATTCTGTGGTTGGCAAGGTCATAAGTCTGAACAGTGTAATAAAGTAGTAAGCATAAATGAACGCAGAGACAAATTGAGAGACAATAACAAATGTCTGAGATGTACTCAGTCAGGGCATTATGCAAATGAATGTTACACTCAGTTAAACTGTAAGAAGTGTAAGAAAAATGGTCATCATGCAGCCTTGTGTTATGAACAAGAGTCAAAATTTCGTAGAAGGTTTGAAGAACCTACATTTCTGAATGAACAGTCAGAAAATGGTTCAAATATAGATGAGTCAAGCAATGAGCCAGAACATTCTGACTCAGAAAAGGACAAGAAACATGTTGGTGTGATGACTATGAAGGCAGTACAAAGGCAAATGGTGAAGCCGAATTTACCTTCATGTGCTCTGCCTACTGCAAGTGGAAAAATAAGCAGCTCAAAGGGAAATCTTTGGGTAAATACTAGGTTATTCTTTGATACAGGTTCCCAGTGTTCCTTTATAACTAGGGAATTAGCTGAAAGGCTTAAATTAAGCCCAGTAGATGAAATGTCTCTTGGTATTGATGCATTTCGTTCTGAGACGAAGGAAGGAAGTTTTCCTGTCGTAAATGTAGTTATCAAATTGGGGAAAAGAAGAGCCAGAGTTAAATTACTCGTAGTTGATGACATGGTAATTAGCATCCACACTCCAGGACTAGCAAAGGCTGCAAATGTGTTAAAGTCTAATGGTCACAAGTTGGCTGATGAAGATATTTATAGTGATGTACTGGAAAACATTGGCATTGTTATTGGTGCCTTACATTTTAGTCAGTTTGTTAGTGGTATTAACAAGTGGGATGTCTATACTTTGATGGAAACACCAGGTGGTGTCATGTTGTATGGCCATATTCCTCGTGATACTCAACATGGGTCCAGTAGTGTACAAAACCAACTTGTTATGCGAGTAGGAACACAGTTATTGCCTACTACAACACAAGAGTTGATTGATGAGGCCAAAAGGCCAGTTAATAAGTTGTTGAATGAAGAGACCATAGAGCCTGTTAATAAGTTGTTGATTGAAGAGGCCATAGAGCCTGTTAATAAGCTGTTGATTAAAGAGGCCATAGAGCCTGTTAATAAGTTGTGGGAGCCAGAGAGTATAGGAGTAAAGCAAGAAGTGCATTACGAAGATAAAACTACACTTAGAAGTTTTACAGAGTACGTTCCCTTGAAGCCTATCCACACTCCACTCCTGCACAATTTTCAGAGTGCCTTTGGACAAATGAAGTCTCTAATAGAACAGTTGGAGGAAATATTGGAGAATGTTCATGTGGGTAATTTGTTGGATGCTTGTACCAGTGAAGAGAAACAGTTTGATATATGCAATACTGCAGATGTAGAGTGGGAAAAGACCAAAATATCACTGCAAGCACTAAATTCCAACAATGCAAGACTTCAAAGGGTACTGGATCAGCGCCTTTCTGAAAATTCTAGATCTCCTAAAGTATCAATCTTTAGTTTAATCTGGAATGTTAATACAGACAAGTTGTCTTTGAAAAGTCTGAAGGCTAGAGAAGATGTGTTGACCAAACTTAAACTTCTGTCACTGGTGGGTATACTTTTGGACCCCTTAGGTCTAATATCACCCTTACTAAGAAGAGGAAAATTTCTTATTCAGAGAGCTTGGTCTGAAAAGCTCTCATGGGAATATCTGTTGTCAGAAGTATACGAAGAGGAATCATCAAATTATGAAAGATCTGAACGTCAAGCTGCCCAAAGGGTTAAAGAATTGTGGGCACGCTTAATCATTGATGATAAATTGTAGTACTGATGGGGAGACCCTCCATTTTTTCCTTTTTGGAGGGGCCCAGGATGTCTTGAATATATTTCAAGACAGTTTATTTCTACGTACATTATGTAAGTGTTAGTTTGCATATAGTTTCGTTTATTGTAACGTAAGTGCATAAATGTATACTTTTAGACTTCGCATGTATACTTATTAAGTTCTATCATGTATACACGTATATTCGTATGTATAATGTGTAGTTTATTAGGGAGGCTGGCCGTAGAAGACGTGGAGAAAGGAATGTAGGTCACTAATGGATTTTAGCCATTAACCCTTCACCTCCTTGATAACGCCTCGTTGAACAAAGAACTGTTGTAAGCAAGTCATAAGTCAACTTAGTCCTAGTACCAAGGACCCCGACAAACTAGAGGAGTTTGTGGGACTTTCTTATAAAGTTAGTTGCCGTCGTGAGATGCTACGAGGCACTCATTCTTACTGTGTTTGTTAACAGTACTTATAAGTTTATTATTAGTGGTACTCGTGAGACGTTACGAGACACTCAAGTAAAAAACGTGATAGAGATACGTGGATCAGAAGATATTCAATGAGTTTGATTGGGAATCCCGTGATTGCTGACGACATCAGGGTTATCCGGATAGATGAGTACAGATGCAATGCAGATTTACCTTATTTCTAACAATATTTATAACTACGTGTGAGGGACAGAATGAGCTCATTTAATTGCACACTCGTAGGTAGAATGTATGTTAGAAAATTTATTATTCTGTATGAGGAAGTTTTACTTTAAGGTGAGGAGAGTTTATTTAAATATTCACATATCAACAGTTCATAAACCCCCTTATAAAATATGTGCATGTATGTCTATGCATGTAATATTAATTATATCTTATTGGTAGAGGATTTAATTTTGAGATCGTGGTAGGCCTCTACTGAAGCCGTGTCAGGATTTCCGAATTTAGGGGGTTATAAGATCGAAGGGTAAATAACACACAGGAAATCCTCCACAGTAAAACTACAAAGAGATAATATCCCTTTAAGAGAAAAGTTTACAGAGCATAAGAAACAAGTAAAATCATTATTAAGTAACAGTAAGAAACAGTATTACAAAAATGAATTTCAAAACGCTAAAGGCAATATCTCTGATACATGGAAAATTGCTAAAACCATGCTTTCCAATAACTGTAATAAAAGTAGTAACATATCAATTATACCCGATGAGGTAGATGTAAGTGCTAAAGCAGAAGAGTTCAATAATTTTTTCGCTGAAGTGGGGAAAAAAACCTTTGAAAAAACAAAAAAAAGAAATAATAAATGAAATCAATAATAGTAATGGTGGTAATAATAATGATGATGGTAGTAGTAATAATAATAGAAATGTTGATAATGGTGTAAATAATAATGATGGTGGTAGTAATGGTAATGATAATAGTGATGATGGTAGTAATAATAATAATAATGTTAATCTTCAAGAACATAGTGCATTCAATAGAAGTAATGATGTCTTTAACCCTACTACAGTAGATTGTAATACAGTAATCTTAGTAATAAAAAATCTGAAAGACTCTAATGCATATGGATCAGATGGAATTTGTTTTCGTTTTATTAGAGATTCATTATTTGTAATAGCTTATTATCTGACGGTAATAATCAATACTTCCATAGTTACCAATATTTACCCAGATTTATGGAAAAATCCCCATGTAATTCCTGGTTTTAAAAATGGAAATCCTGACGACGTCTCTAACTATAGACCAATCTCTTTACTACCAATTTTATCAAAGATACTTGAAAAGATTGTTGCAAATCAGTTAAGTGAGTTTCTTGAAAAAAAATAAACTTATTGCAAAAAGTCAACACGGTTTCAGGCCAAAATTATCAACTGAAACTGCCTTATTGAAAATATCAGATGAAATATACAAAAATATAGATAATAAGAAAATATCATTGCTACTACTACTCGATCTTTCTAAAGCTTTTGATAGTGTACACCATACCATCTTATTAGAAAAATGCAAAAAAATGAACATTGACCCAAGCTGGTTCGAGAACTATTTAAAAAACCGCTACCAGTCAGTCAGAATAAAAGATGTAGTTTCAAGTCCCAAGAAGGTATTGTTTGGGGTCCCTCAGGGATCGATCTTAGGACCTATACTTTTTCTAATATATGTAAACGATCTAGTAAAATATTTACCTAACTGTTATGTCATTCAATATGCTGACGATACTCAAATCTTAATTGAAGGAGAAATTAATGATTTAGAAAATATTATTCGTAGAGCAGAAGAAATTTTGTATATGGCTAAACGTTACTTTCTAAAAAATGGTCTGTTACTTAATGAAACTAAAACCCAATCTATTCTTATCGGATCCAGACAATTATTATCAGAAGTTGATGACAATCTTCATATAAATTTTAACGGTAATATCATTAAGCCAATGAACTCGGTAAAGAACCTAGGTGTCTATTTTGACCGTTACATGAATTTTGAAATGCATATAGATGAAATTTATAAAAAAGTAATGGGTACTCTAATATATCTAAATAGGGTAAAAGACTCATTTGAAACATCAACTCGTATAATAATTGTCCAGTCCTTAGCTATGAGTTTAATTAATTACTGTCTCAAAGTTTGGGGATGTACAAATAAGACTCAATTACAAAGAATACAAAAGTTACAAAACTTTGCAGCACGAGTGGCTGTTGGCAATGTAAGAAAATACGAGCACATCTCTCCTGTTTTAAAAGATCTAGAATGGATAAAGATTAGAGATAAATATGTTTTTGATATATGTACCTTTGTTTTTAATATACTAAGAAACAATCTTCCTGATTGCTTGTATAATTTTTCTACAGTAAGCTCAGTTACCGGGTTAACTACCCGTCAAGGGGAAGATTTATTAGTACGAAGGTCTAAAACTGATATTGGCTCAAGAGATATAAACATTCGTGGACCTCATTTATATAATCAGCTTCCCAGAGAACTAAAAAATGCTGGTTCAGTGTATACTTTTAAATATAATCTTAAGAAGTTACTCTTAAAGGAAGATTTTACTTGTAAATTTTAATAGTACACCCATCTTTATGATTTGTTTGTTTTAGTATGTCTATATCGTACACCACAGATGTCTATCTGGAATATATATGCATCTTATTTGAATACCCAATGTACGTTGGAAATAAAGTCTTATTATTATTATTATTATTATTACTCTCTCTCTCTCTCTCTCTCTCTCTCTCTCTCTCTCTCTCTCTCTCTCCTCTCTCTCTCTCTCTCTCTCTCTCTCTCTCTCTCTCTCTCTCTCTCTCTCTCTCTCTCTCTCTCTCTCTCTCTCTCTCTCTCTCTCTCTCTCTCTCTCTCTCTCTCTCTCTCTCTCTCTCTCTCTCTCTCAGTATTGATCCTTATTTAAGTTTTTTTTTCACGAAAACACAATTACTGATAAACACTATATTGTTTTCCAAAACAAGCTCATCTTTATACATATATACATTTAAGGAAAAGTATGATAGATATCACTAACTACAGCTGAAGGGGCTTGTGAACTTAAAATTTGACTGTCCAGGACAGTTCGATGTTAAGGCCCGATTTCTTGAGCAGTGTAAACCTAGGATACCATATTGTTAGTTAGCTAGACAAACATAAATGGATTTCCTAAATGCATCTGACGCGGTTCTGTGTATGGCTAGGGTCCCGCAAGGGATCCTAACCATACAAAGAACCGCGTCAGATGCGTTTAGGAAATTCATTTGTGTGTGTATAGCTAACTAACAATATGGTATCCTAGGATTACACTGCTTAAGAAATCGTGCATAAGTCTTCCTTCGGTTGCTGTTCTCTTTCTATGCCTACTTCAATATCGAATATTCTTGGATATTCATTCAATGTCTTATTATTCCTTCACATCTGACAAGTCAAAATACTCCCCATCTCTGTTTCTCTTTATGTTTTCTTCGTACCTAGGCTCGATGCGGGAAGATTTATTTTTTCCTGTCCTGGTGTCACAATCATGAAAAAAAAAGTAAAAAATGGAACCGACCAGAAGACGGGGAGGTACTAGTATGCGCCCACGCATATATATATATATATATATATATATATATATATATATATATATATATATATATAT
>JAXCGZ010020760.1:360000-369184 GCA_037179515.1 Halocaridina rubra
TTATATTAGTATTATAAAAGGACGTTTATTTCGATATTTTAGGTACTTCGATTTTGTTTTTATGGTTTGTTTAGGGATGAAATATGCTTTGGGTTTGGCCCCCGACGTGGGTTTGTGGCTAATGGGCAAATGACATCTATGATGAAGTGGGTTATAAGTGGTTAAGGTTTGTTCGTTGATTTTGGTAATGGTTGCTGCATTTTAGGTTATTATCAGTGATTCTTACCCATGACCTTTAATTTTTCGTTCGTTGTATTGCAATCCTATTCTGTGGCGTAAAAGGAGAGTTTTTTATATTTCTCATTACGTAACTACCCTTCTAATTCATTATTGAAATTTATTAGGTAAATGTTTACTTTCACACACCATTTCGGAAAGATCCTTGATAGTAGTTATAATATTAGGGTAGGTTTGCTTACGTAAGCTTGGTTAGTTCACCCCTTTTAGGAAGCGATTTGATTATTGAATTATTGGTAAATGTTTACTATCACACCCCCAATTAGTACAAAAGGTCTGCAATATTTAATGTAATATTTGGTTAGGTTAACGATGGTACTTCACCTCTATTTAAGAGACGTGTTCTTAATTGAAATATTTTTTTAGTTGTTACAAATAGTTTTTAATTTTCACATATTAGAAATGTGGTAGTAAGCATTTTCACGGAAAGATAGTTGTTTAATATGTTGCTGTTAATCTCCAATTTTGGAATAGACACACACCCGTTGCAATATTACAGCTGAAGGGTCTTTTGGACTTAAATAGGACTGTTCAGGACAGTTCTGCTCTAAGTCTGGCTTCACATACGGTTCTTTTTCTATGCCTACGTCAACACCGAATATTCTTTGATGTTCGTTACACATCTCTTATAACCCCTTCACATCTGACAAGTCACAACCCTCCCCATCTCAGTTTTTCTGTAATGTTTTCTCTCCCTGTGCCGAGGCCCAATGAGGGCAGTTATTTTTTTTTTATTTTTGGTCTGTCCTGGTGTCACATTCATAAAAAGGAAAAAGAAGACAGGTTGCAGCTGGGAAATTTGGGCTGGCTGCCCTTCCTGACGTCCTATTGTGGGCTCGAACATGGTTTGGCATTTCTCGAGTTAAGTACTCTAACCACTGTGCTACTGCAGTTTCCACACATTAGTATTTAAATATTATATTTGCCTTTTCTTGCATTGCTAAGGCAATAGTAATGTATAGCAATACATGATATTTGACAACTTGTGTTGACATGAAGCACTTTAGTATTATGAATATTAGTTTTTATTTAATGTCTACTTCAGTGATTCACAACCGGGGTTCTGCGAGAAAACAGTTAATAATTATGTTATAACAATATCACAGTGATCTTAATTCATAATTCCTACTCAACAACAATTTATTGACCTATGAGTGTGAACTCTAATGTGATGTAATTGTAGATTTCATATGAATTATATTGCTCGAGAACTTTTCTTTAAGCACTATATATATTAGTATACTATATGTAGGGGTTCCTTAGAATATGAAAAATTATTACAAGGGTTCTGCCAAGGTGTAAAGGTTGGGAGTTACTGGTCTAATTTAAGACCCCCAATCAGATAATCGATGAAATATCCAAAACTAATTTCCAAAGTGGGATGAACTATGGAAACTAATCCAAGCCTAACCTGACCTATATTATACTGTATCAGAGCAGCTGAAAATAAAAGAAAAAAAATTCTAGAAAATCATAATGTCAGTTATCAACTCGCAGGGAGTGTTATAATAAACTCTTACCTTTCCCAATTATCCTGTGGGTGGCATGTAATTAGAATTATCGACTTGGGAAGTGACAAATCCATGTTCGGGCCTACTGCAGAGCATTAGGATGGGCATCCAGCCATAATTCCTCAGCTCAAGTTTGTCTTTGTCCACCTCATTTGAATGAGGATTAATACTGATACTTAAAATGTTAATAAAAAATTATATAACGTGCTCTACATGACAGTATTTCATAGCCAGTTATATGTCATGCTGGTTGAACTCCAGGCTTTAGCTCATTCATAAATGTAATGATATTGGGGAGATATTATTTTGTAATAGAGTGTTTAGACACAGGCGACATGGGAAGATGTAGCCTCAAGTACAAATTAACTTTTGCATTACAATTACATTTTAAATACTTTCAAGCCACTTTTCTGATCATTTTTAGTTCTGGGGGCACATTTGAATGCTAACCAAAACGGGGATTGGTATCAAGACCCTCTTTCAGTATCTCGATATTGTGAACTATATGACATATTGCATCTTACGTCTGTTGAGAGATTGTATTGTTGTGGCGCAGAGGCTGTAGCATAGCCCAAATCCTTACCAAAAGCAGGGAGGGGGAGGGGGGATTGTATCCCCAAGGAACCAAGAGAATGATGTGAGGTATAAAAGCTTCTGATAAATGTGTGCTTTGACGCTGCCTCCTTCTTTACAAGGGAGATTAAAGCCATTGTATATTAATAATGATAGTGCTCTACTTTCTGTCCTATTGATCAGGGACTGCTTATATTTCAGGTGGCTGATGCATAATGAATTTTCTGTTATTACGGAACTAATAGCAGAAATATAACTTCTTGGTAATGTGACTGCGTTATTTTAGTAATAGATAATAAAATAAGGAAATGTAAATTTGTCCTTTCTGTATTCAAGCTGGGGACTGCAGTAGCACAGTGGTTAGAGCTGTCAATTCAGGAAGTGACAAACCTATGTTTGAGCTCACTGCGGGATGTTAGGAAGGGCATCCAGCCTTAATTCCGCAACTCTAACCCCTCTGTGTTCACTCTCATTATGGGTATCAATATGACACAAAACACCAAAAAGGAAAAAAATTGCCATATACATGAAAGCTTAGAAATCTTCTTTAAATACTTTATATTAAGGATTGTAAATAAAATATTAGAAATTACTTAAGTTTATGTAATATATATGCAGGATAACATTAATAATTGTTAAATTAACATGTTTTGAGTACTAAGTCAATATGAAAAAAATTGTTGTGTTTGCAGTATATATGCATATGCATGCTGTCATCTGAAGTACATTTGTTAAAAGAAATAGTTTGAAGAGTTGAGAAATTATTTGAGTTTGTTTAATGTATGTGCAAGCTGATATCAAAAAATCACTTTTATCAAATTAATTTGTTTGGAGAACAGGTAACTAGAAATAATGAACGATGATTGTTCATATTGTATATATGAAAGTTGAGGATCACTGTAGTGCAGTAGTAAGAGTACAGAATTCTAGAGGTGACATACCTGCAATTTAGTCCACTGTAGAACGTAAGGAAGGACATCCAGCCTCAATTCTGTAGCCCCAACCTGCCTTTGTCCACCTCCATAGTGGGACTTAGCCTCGTTGTGACATATAAAACAGCCAACACAGTATATATGAAAGTTGTCATGAAATGACTAAAGTGTTAAACTAACTATTACTTTCAGCTTTGTAACTAAGTGATGGGTGAAATAGACTTAGGTGCAGCAGCAGAGGCCACAATTCAGGCTTACCGTGAATTAGCATCAGATCCTGCTAAGCGTTTAGCATTAGCCCTGGTAAGTGGTTAACATCAGGTCCTGCAAAGCTTTGAGCATAAGCCCTGGTAAGTGGTTAGCATCCGTTGCTGCAAAGAGTTTTGCATTAACCTTGGTAAGTGGTTACCATATGCACAGTAATAAATTATCCAGAATTTTTTAATTATCATTTGAATTAATAGATAAGATTGGTATGAGGAGAGATGTAATGGAAGTCGTTTAGATATGTGTTGTTAATGCCTGATTTGTATATTCAATGTCAAAGCATTTCGTTTTGGGATTTTAGAGTTAGTATGACTATATTCTCTTCATTGATGAAGCTCTCTCTAAAGACATAGAGCCACATTCCCCCCTATAAGGGGATGGCAGTGTCAAAGCAAAATTCAGTACTTGATTCTTTGTCAGGAGAAACTGCAAAGGAGGGGATTCCCAGTCCCATCACTCCGCCATATTTAATCGAGTTTGCGACATAGAGGATGCATTCTTGCCTTTTCCTCATGAGATGATTGATAAATATATAATTAGTATATCATTCCTTCCAGTGGAGGATAATGAAGAGACTGGTATTCCCGGTGGGTCAAAGAGCCAACTAATAGGAATTAGGAAGTGTATTTTTTTCTTACCATGGGCCAACTACTATACCATGGTGGGTATGCTGCTCTTTTCTCAGTCAACAAGGTTAAGCCTATTTTGGATCTTGTCAGTAATTGGATAGTATCCACTGAAGATATGCCAGATGGTGTTGGCATATTAGGGGATTTACAATCCTGGAGGGCTCGATTTTGAGAAGTGATGATTCCATGTTCGAACCCACAGCAGAGCATTAGTAAGGGCATCCAGACGTAAGTCCATATCCTCACTCTGTTTGTGTCCACCTCCAAATGGGAGACATATTGTGACATGTAAAACATATATAAAAAAGAATTTCCTTGTCATGGAATAGGTCAAGGTATTGGTAAGGATGGGTTGAGTATGATGAAGCCACTCTTTCTTCACCTCTTTGTTCTGTTGTGGCTACCCAGTTGCTTTCTACCAGTGTAGCGTTATGTTCCAAAAGTTATCTGTATTTTATTGTATATTTTCTTAATCTTTACTAATTTTTTTCTGTAATGAAGGACCGAACCTGCATCCAGTTTTTGGCGTATGTTGTTGCTGAAGGGGAGGCAACTCTAGTTCACCTAGCTGTCGAGACCTTATCCCTAATTTCGCAGGCTCAGGAATGTCGAACATCTCTCGCAAACACCTTTGGAGTTCTTGAGGCTTTGCAAGCTGTATCTGAGTAAGTTATATACTGCTCTGTCAGTTGACTATTTTATTATTAATTTTAAAAGCTATTTTTAGTATTCTCATTGGCTTTGTGGTACAGTATATGTTACTGTAAGTGAAGAGGTTGACAAGGGCTCCTACACAATGTCCAATATTGATAATTGATTTACAATTTGACTTGTAAATTTCTGATCCAAAAAGACTACTGAAGATAATAATAATAAATAATAATAGTAATAATACTAATAAATAAAAATAATAATTATTATATAATAATAATGTTAGCAATAATATCAATAATAATAATTTTGTTTTTTTTTACTGATTCAAATGGCTGTTTAACCAATGCATGAAAGATAAGCAATCAAAATGAATATTTTTTGTTGCTAGGGAAGTAATATGTTACTAATGTTCTGTTAAAAAATCATACTAACATTACTTGGATGGGTATATGTGGGGGGGGGGTTGCCATGAGATGAAATGGTGGGGGTAAGCCAGCTGCAGCTGTCTGACCTCACGGCAGAGGATCCTTGCCAGATTACCTCGCAAGTGACCAAAGCAAAGTGGTGGGGGTGAAATTTGGTAGCCGTTTATCCCCATGCAGCTAAGAGGAGTGATCTAGCAATATTAGCTTTTGGGTAATGTGTGTGCTTTGACTCTGCCACCATTGTATATGTATATATATATATATTGTGTATGAATCAGCATGTATGCTTAAGCAGTCCTTAGTATTACTTTAGTAACTTTATTACACTTGCAATTTTATAGGGATGAAAGTAATTATAGTGAAGACTTAAGAGACAAAGCAACAGGATTGTTCACCAGCCTTCAATTTGCACGATGCGTCAAGAAAACACCAAGCCCAGATAAAGTTCTCGACAATCCTGGAACTAGTAATGAAAACAGTAAACATCCAGATGATGTAGACAGCACTATAAGCACCGCTGAAGAGACAGCTAATCGTGGAAGCGTTAGTTCTACAGAACAAACCAGCAACAGCAGTGGATCGCCCGTTAAATCAGATGCAAAATCGGATTCTTCAAAGAAAAGCGTTGATTCTGGGAATAGTCTTGCTGATAACAAATCTGAACCAAAGGAAGATGTAAGTACCAGTATGAAATACTTTTAGTTACATATTCTCATCTATCATGAATAGAGAAATGCATTTGCATAGCAATTAGAATACTTAACCTCATCTGAAGTCACCAGTTACTGTGCAGCTTACAATTAACATTAAACAGATTGAAAACGAGACCCCTCATTTGTTTCTTTTCCTAAGTAAGGATATTATGTCAAAATATAGTTCCTTATGTGAAAAGAATGCTCGGGAGGTGACAGACGTGCGAATAAGCCTACCATTGGGCATTTGAAGGGGCATCCTTCCCACAGTGTGAATTCTTAGTGAGACATAAAACAACTTTCTATTTTGGATATTTGATGTCTTGTCCTGTTGAAGCCAGCAGGATGTTGTTTCAATATTATACAGAAATTATCAGTACAGACACCCTCCTACTTATGAACGAGTTAGGCTCCTGAAGTCCTATCGTAAGTCGGATTGTTCGTAAGTTGTGTGTAGCTCAAAAAAGTATTCTGCAGTATATACGTATGTAGTACTAGACAGTTTTTAGCCTGAAGCCAGTTAACTACTACATAAAACTAAGTATACTGTATTAATGAATTTTAATACGGTAATAATAATGTATGATACAGTACAGTAATAAGGCTCTTCATTCTTTGCACATGTTTAGAATACGCAAAATTGGAATAACCTGCGTCATCAATAATAATAAATAGATTATAATAATAAATATATTCAAATTACAAGAATAACACATGAAAAAATGTAGGTGCATTTGGTTATCTTTAAGTATGCCTGCCGTGGTGTGTTTGCTCATGCACCCCAACCATGACCACTGATCAGCTCCCCCAGTCCCGCCTCCCCTGCTCCTCCCTTGCCTACCACTTTAGTCAAGTGCTAATGGCCACCACACACCTGTCCCAGTAAGCCTGTTGTCCACCGTGTATAGAGTGAGTTAATTCGTTTATGTTTTTGTTTATCTGTATATCCTTAATATTTGTTTAGTTTTAGCTGACATATTTCAGCTTGCTTATGTACTTGTAAAATTTGTTTAACGAGCTGTTTTCATTGGTATTGTGTGTTTATACACGCTTGTGGAACATAGTCAGGCCTGTTAACATTCCTCCTTATGAAAATATACAATTTGAAATCCGTGAAATTTGAATTACACATGCCTTCTGTGAACCTATCCTCGTGTAAGAAAAGAAGAGACTGTACATACATTAATACATGGGTAGATTTTTGCGGTGCTGGACTTAGTTCGTATTTGCAAATGTTTGTAAGTTGGTTGTTCGTAAGTAGGGAACATCTGTATTTTTATTTCTTATAGCATTTTACACATTTTCCAGGCTTCCAGGACTGCCAATTCTCATCCAGCAGTAGAGAAGAAGAGCAGCTTTCTCGGACCAAACAACTCCAAGGCTAAAATTGTTACATTGTACATCAAAGGGATGGTTAATCCAGTAAGTTTCGTTATTCGGCTCTTCATACCTCTATTTCAATGTTTCAGTGTGGCCTTTTATATGCTCCGTAAATTGGATTATTGGTTAGTCTTGTTTTAAGGAGCTCATGATTTAGGATTAATAAAGTTAAAGTACAAAAACTCTTAGTAAGATTTAAGTCTCACAGTGAACCAACCTATCCAGGATGTGATACATCACCTCATGCAATTATGAAAATTTCCCCTGCTTACTACCACATATGCCAACAACAAAACATACACTCTTTGAGAGCTCTGTGGGAGAGCCTAAGATTGGCACTGATCTTCCTCAGGGAATCAGGGCTGTTCGACCAGGCAGCATAGTGAACAACAGCAACTACTTCATCTTTTATAAATGTTTTAAACTAACTTTTTTTCTTTATTATTATTACCAATACGCTTGCCCTCCTTATCTGTGATGTCAGACTTCCACAATTATTTTTGGTCTGAAGATATTAAATAGAAACTTCCATATGTAATTTATAGTTTAAGCTACATTCACATTAATTGTATTTCAGTATATTATTTTTTTAATGAAGAAGAGCTGTAGTGCAGTGGTTAGAATGCTCAGCTTGAGAAGTGACAAACCTGTATTCAAGCTCACTGCAGTACGATAGGAAGGTCATTCGGCCTTGACACCCAGCTCCAACCTGTCTGCGTCCACTCTCATTTGAAGGGATGAATAGCGACCCAGAAATGGCAAACAACAATTTATTGTTATAATTGTTCTATTTTACTATGAGTTATTGTTGTTAATCTCATGTTATGCAGCAGTGTATTAAAGACATCATAGATTTGTATATTCGTATTTGCGACTACCCCCATATACTGTAGTAAGTACAGAAGCCTTGTCACCTAATAGGATATATTAGATGTAAGCGGGTGGAAGGCGAGCACTCCTACAATCATGCATCAGTCATTGTTGTAGTTGTTTACCATTTTATGTGACACTGTTATTCCCTTCTTTATTGGTGCTGGTCACAGTTTTGTGTTGAGATGTAAAGAATGTAAAATTGGTACTATAGTTTTCAACCTTCTCAAAATTCCTGAACACTGTATCAAGCTGAGATGTGAATGATTTGAAGACAAAGCTGCACTTGAAAGTCAGTTCCTTCTTCCTGAGTGTTCACTGGCACTCCACACGAAATCATGACTACAGTTGCCAACCTTCTTAAAATCCCAGAGCACCATCTTAGGCAAAAATATGACGCATTTGAAGAGAAAGTTGCACTTGCCAGTCAATTCCTGCCTTCCGAGCATTCACCAGTGCTCCAGATGCTCTCAGTTCCTTCACATCAATCTGTGAAGCTATATTTTTATTTTTGTGGTAAACTTGAAGGCTTTACCTAAAAGTTTAATAAAGAGAAAATTTAAAATAAAATTACCTAGTCCAGAGAGTGTGTTTTCTCTATTTGATGTGTGAAGACCACAGTTCTATTTCCATTAAGTTTTAAGCTTTCAAAGAAAAGTAAAATTTAGATTAAAGAAAGTAAAGTTCGTATTGAAAAAAAAATTAGCCTTATGCTGGTTTTCTTTTACCTTCAAAGGTTTTACATCAAATGTCTAATAATAAAGGAGAAAATAGTATAAATTATGAGTCACTCATTATGGATTCTGAGATTCAAATAGGATATGGAGCTGATTATTACTAATGGCGAAGACACATGATTGTGACATTTAAGCTCTTCTGTCTGTTTGGGGCACCCAAAATTTAGTTAGAGTTAATGCCTCCAAGACAGAATTCTTGGCTATCTCTTTTTATCTCTCTCTTCTCATTATAGTCCTACTGTCTTTGAAACTAACAGAATTTACTCTCTAAATTCTA